>CAJHNH020002461.1:107737-115237 GCA_905116865.2 Candidula unifasciata | reverse complement strand
CTCAATGTGTGTCCTATTCAACGCCAGCGTCTTTTCTTCGCTTGTCTGCTGGAACTTGCTTAGTTCTCTCCCAAAGTTCTACATTAGTGATTCTATCATACCATTTAATTCCCTCTACTCAGCGCAGGCACCAGTTATTAAACGTCTCTTGCAGTTTATTAGTAAATTGCCTCAGTTGTTCTCCGTGTTTCCGCTCCATTCAGCAGTTCGTATTTCACATTAGAATTCAAAATTTTCAGTTTAGTAATAGTTTTAATTTCATTTGACTCCATAAATTTCCAAGTGCTATAAAAGCTCCTCTTGTCTTTTGCATTCGTATTTTAACATCTCTATCAGTTCCTCCATCTATATCTAGGTTACTTACTTTTACTTTTTCCTTCCACGTATGCCGCTAAGCGTTGTGGGGAGATGCAAGTTCCTGTCATAAGCAAGGCGGGCAGCATCTGATGTTCTGAGGCCATGCTTTTGGCAGGTTTCGGAGACCTCGTCAATCCACCGTTTCCTTGGTCTTCCTCTTGCCTTATATCCTGAGCTTCTTTGGTTGAAAATTTGTGATGTTATTTGATCATTTTTCATCCTGGTTAGATGTCCAAACCATTTCATTCTTTGATGTTCTATGTAGTCTAAACATGGTGTAGTTTTGACAGTGTTTCTAATGTCTATATTCTTTATCCTGTCTAGTCTGGTCTTATTCGCTGCTTTTCTTAGACATTTCATTTCACAGACTTCTATTTTTCTTTCATGGGTCTTGTTGATTGTCCATGTCTGGCACTGGTAGCAGAGTGTTGGAATGAAGATGGTGTTTATCAATTGTCTTTTGGTCTTCATGGTTATATCTGGATGTTTAAGCAGAGGTGATAGTTGGTATGTGACAGCATTTGCTTTCTGTATTCTTGTTTCTATCTCTCTGTCCATTCTTCCATCCTCTGTAAATATACTGCCCAAGTATTTGAACTCTTTGGTTTGCTTGATTTTGGCACTTCCAACATTTATATTCAGTGGCCTGTGTGTTCTGCTGATCTTCATAACTTCTGTTTTTTCTGTACTGATTCTCATATTATGTTGTAAACAGCTGTTGTTGAGAGTAGTCAGATGTTCCTGTAGATCATATTCATTTTGATACAGTATGCTTTGATCATCAGCAAAAAGTAATTCGTTTATAGCATACACGTCTGGGTTTGCTTCTACAGTGATCTTATCCATGTATGTTATGAAAAGTAATGGTGACAGTGAAAAGTAATGGTGACATTATCTAGGTTACTTGACAATATATCTTGGAGTGGGCTATCATCAATAGAAATCTTTAGTGTTTGCCTCTTTACTGAGAGATGAACATCAACTGAAATCTTACACAGTGTGTAATAAACCGACTGAAACCTTACAAACAGAAATATGTATACAAGTTTTACGGACAGATACATCGACCAGTCACTCTTATAGACACATAAGTCAAGACGCACCCAAACAATATCTACATGAATAAATTTGCACGCAATCTGCCTGTTTGTACACGTTCTGGGAGACGGGGGAAAACATCGATTTTCTCCTGGAAGATCTCTGTCTTCTCGCTGGTAAGTGTCTATCACTGGCCACAGTATATGCATTACACAGTTACACGTCTTCGGGTTCTGTCTGGTATCGTGGTAAATAACTCGTTACTTGGCGATGCAGTATGGTATCGTAGCAAAGTACTCGTTACTTGGCAATGCCGTCTGGTGTTTAAGGAGTAACTACTTTGTGCTCGAATGCATTTATCTTGAAATGGCGATTGGCATGTTGTGGTTTTTCAGCTAGACTGCGATGTATGCGCCTTTCTATCCGTAACATGGCATTCCCGTAAACAAGACACTACATAAACGCAACATGAAATTCCCATAAACAAGACACTACATAGACGCAACATGACAATAAAAAAGGTACGCTATTAGCAAAAAGACAGAAAGCAACATATAATTCCTCTTTAATACGTTTTGCACCATACGTAGTAGGACAAATGCAAGTCATCCAGTTTCCACAAACCTTGAATTAGCTGCCTTTCACGACATGCTACTTAAAGGGTCTTTGGGTATTTTGTTTAGACCAGACCCCTCCCCATCTACATGGAGCCCCAGAAACCACACAGGAAGAAAGTCAACATACACACACACACCCATACAAGTAATAGTAATCATAATATGAATATCGCGTCAAAAATAAAATCATGTGTGGTAAAATGCATGCGCAAGCTCGCGCGCACACACACTGGTAATCTGGTAATCTTAGTTTTAGCTTTATAGCAAACGGGTCACCCCATAGTTGCTCCGCTCTTGTGCCAACGAAAAACACACAGAATATGTATCACAGTCCCTTTTGGAAAGACTGACAGACTACTGTCTAGCATATGCGCAAGCATACACACGCATCAAAAGCATACGGTAGCCATCTGAAGTGCTAACACAAACAGTCTGACATTAGAAATGCAGTTCATCATGGATGGTAGCACTAGCAGAAGTCACCAACAGATCAGCAGTTGCACACGCTGTCAATTTTAATCACATAATGGCACCAGCAAAATTGCGACAACCGACATCGCGCCATTTACAGTCCACGCCCATGTCCCTCAAGAAGCTGGGCAAAGAAACACTATCCTTTCAGTCTGCAAATGGAGCTAAAATGTAACCGCCACTACCTGGCAGAAGCAAAAAATTCATGACTCAAAACAATGGCCGTGTCCAGCGTCCATTTTGACCGTAACTCGCGCGCACACACACCCACATACACATGCAATATGCACATATATATACATAGGCACCTAATACACAAAAACATACACACACATACATACATACATACATACATACATACATACATACATACCTACCTACCTACCTACCTACCTACCCACCTACCTACCTACCAACCTACCTACCTACCTACCTACCTACATACATACATACATACATACATACATACATCCATCCATCCATCCATCCATCCATCCATCCATCCATCCATCCATCCATCCATCCATCCATCCATCCATCCATCCATCCATCCATCCATCCATCCATCCATCCATCCATCCATCCATCCATCCATCCATACATACATACATACATACATACATACATACATACATACATACATACATACATACATACATACATACATACATACATACATACATACATACATACATACATACATACATACATACATACATACATACATACATACAAATTCCCACATAGACGCACGCAAACACGAAACACACGCTGCCACATATACAGACACACATATAAACACACATACATAGACATGCACACACATACACACAAACACAAACACAGACACTCACACTGACATACACACACACATACACACACACACAGACACACACACAGACACACATACACACATATATACACATAAAACTCGCATATAGTCACACACCCACAGACACACCAACGCAGACACACACACAGACACGCACACAGACACACACACAGAGGCACACACACGTAAAAACACAGACAGACACGCACGCGGACACCACACAGACTCTCACATGACACACTCACAGATACACGCCCACACACAGATATACACACACGTACATAGACACACGAGACATACCTACAAACTTATAAAATTGCCGATACATACACTCATGCGTGCAAAGAATCATATATACGCAAACACGCCTACACATGCATACTTGTCACACATATACGCATTCATACATATCTTATACACTTTATTTAATTATACACTGGTAATGCAATATGGATTATAAACTACATTTAGGGTGGCGTATAATCACTGGTAATCGTGAAATGAAAGAGTTTGAGGTTAAATGAGTAGGGACTTTTAGTAGTTTTTAGGTCGAGTGGAAGATGGTTCCATAAATGAGCAGCAGAATATGTTAAACTTGTTTTAAATAAATCATTTCCTGGTTTTGTTATAAACTTAGTCGCTTATTTTTCGTAGGATTAGATTGTATCTATCGGAAGATGTAATTTGAGGTTTTTTAAGATATGATTTTGTGAAGGAATTTGGCCTTTTTAACAATTAAACGTTTACTAAGTGGCAGAAGTCTTAGATTTCCTATAAGAGATTTTCTTTGACGTAGTTTCTATCGTGAGGGCCTCTTTTAATAGAACTCAGCCGTTTGACATTATATTTGGAGCAATTTCCCAAATTGTGGAAAAATAGTCAATATGCGTGTGGATGTACGATACGCAAAATATGTTAAGTGTAGTTTTGTCATGAAAGTACTGAATTATTCTAAGTTTATAAACTGTTCGTTATACTTTTTGGGTCATGGCATGAGCATAGAAAATCTAAGTTAAATGGCTGTCAATTAAATCATCTAATATTTTGTGTTTAACTATATTAACAATAAGTGGCTTGTCAATAAAGAGCTCAAGCTGTGGCTGTGTAAAGCTAATGGATTTAGTTTAATTCATGCTAATTTGCATGCGATTATCATAGCCCCATTTAATAGGTTTATCTATTTGTTTTTTCTGTAAAGTACTTTCTAATTCATTACAATTGTCATGACTAGTATATATATATTCTACAGTCGTCAGCAAACAGATCACATGTTATACTGAGATAAACTGAGATGAAATGGAAGGTCTTAACTTTTTGAAGATGGATCTCCAGTTAACTGGCTTTTGAAGTTGTCCCTATCGGACGTTCGCCAGTATACTGGCGTATCATAGAGACACTCTAATTGTGTTCTGTTTGTGGGGGGAAACGAACTTATGTAAACACATTTTTGAAAAATTCGAATTAGCAACAGGATGGTCTTTCGTTTGCGATGTCCCGCGTGGCTTTTGTGTCACTTTATGTTTTTAAAAAATTATTTATTTGTGATAACAATTTTTACGTGATTTTTCTTTACTAAATGATAAGGGAAATGGTCTAGAACTGTTCATACTACTCTGTCGTATATAAATCTCTGTCAGATGGTGACAATAGTCTTAATATTATGACTGATATCTAAGTGATAAACCTATTCGAGATAATTTAATTTATGATATGACAATTTAATAAAATATTTCAATTAGATCATCTGTTTCAATCAGCTGTTTTCCCGATTTTCGGTTGTTGTGAAATCTAACATGTCATACAAAAATGATCATAACATCAAAAGTTTTATAACAATTGTTTCAGATAAAGACTAAAGTTAGTTGCGTATTCTTTACAGGACGTTGCAGAACCAACCTTAACAGCCCCTGGCTGTTGTGTGGTTTTTCTAGGCAATTTACATCCAGTAGTTTGCCATTGCTTCCTGGACGGTCGGCTTTCTTGATACCACTGTCGAAACCAACGTAAGGCGCAGTGCCCGCAGCTGGGATCGAACTGGCATCCCGGCATTACGAAGCGAAGCGTTCGCATCGACTTAGCCACAGAGCCGACCAGATAAAGACTAGCTGATACATAATTGAACACAGAATGCATGTGAATTCTTAGAATTGGATAGCAGTGTTCTTGAACAAGTATAACAGTTAGGTAAGCAACACATTTTTTTTTTTTTTTTGGGGGTAAATAATCTATGTCAAACATCCTTGAATGTTGTGTGATTTTAATAATATTTTGTTGTAGTAAGGACACTCAAATAGTTTAGATTTATTCTGCACTCATTGTAGCCTAATTTGATAGATTATGTGTCCCGATACAGCCAATACCTTTTCTTTAGGAAGGTTTTAGCTTTGTCGTGTTGCAGTAAAAAAAAAAAAAATTACGTTCAAAATCAATGCTGTCCAAACCGCAAAAAAAATGTGGTTCTGAAAGAGTTAATATAAGTGGCAAACAGTAGTGCACGCAACACTGAGCCCTGAGGAACGCCTATATTTAACTGTGTGGGTTTTGAATAACGGTTACTGAGGGAAACTACCTGATGCCTATGAGACAAAAATGACTTTATTATTGTCACTAAATTATCGTTTGATTTTAAGGTTTTTAGTTTATTAGTTACAATATTGTGATCAACAATATCAAAAGATTTTCTGTAGTCAACAAATACTGCACCGCAAATGTTGCCATTGTTGATGTTAAGTTGCCAGTAGTCTGTAAGACAAGAGTGTTTAGAACTAAACCCTGAATAGCAGTCAACTATTAGACTGTTGTTATTTAAAATGCTGAAACATTATGTAATGTATGTGTTTCTCTAATAATTTAGATTTTGAGGAGACCAAATTGATATGTTCTGGCGAGACTTTTCAGAAAAGAGTAGTTGATTGAAATTATTTTTAAAGAGAGAGAGAGAGAGAGAGAGAGAGGGGAGAGAGAGAGAGAGAGAGAGAGAGAGAGAGAGAGAGAGAGAGAGAGAGAGAGAGAGAGAGAGAGAGAAAGTATATAATCGTTTAAAAACATAACTTTGAAAGATGTCTGAAGATAAGAAAATAGTTTCGAACGCAGAACAAGAAACTTGACTGATTGTGTGTGTCCCATTGTTCGTTTGTTATCTTGTGCCGAAATCGGGCGGCTGAGTAGCGATGAAGTGAAAGATGTCCTGTAACAGAATTAGTCATTTGTATCTCCATACTCACTCAATAAATGCGCATCAGTTGGCACATTCTTACATCTCCGCTGTTTGATGAGAACACAGATCAAAGAGATATTGCAGCTTACATACAAATCAGTAATTCCGAGAAAGCCAAATGCACGGACGTTCACACTGAACTCACGGTGGTGGGAGGGGGTGGGGTGGGAGAACCATCTAGAGGATGGATTTCGCATTTGCTGTTAAAACTAGCAGCCTCACAATGAAAATGGCGACTATAATAAAGGCATTACCGTGGTTGTGTACTGAAGAAATCGCATACGCGTGCATACTGCTAGTCAGCCATTTGGTTGTTCGCGGCAATGAGTGCGCAGATTATTTTGCACATCGCGAAACAACTAAAAACTTTTCTTAAGTAGAAATATACAAACAATAATTGTTTTTAAGTAACTTTATGCTTAAATTTAATTTAAAATTAGTAAATCAGATCATATGCGGTATTTTAATTCCCCGTCGTTTCACTGAACAGGCCGCGATGGGTAAGCGTGCTATAGGTTGCCAAGCGAACAATTACACCATAGAATGAATGCCCTTTGACATCCGACAGATTTATGGAAAGTCAGTTGGAAATTTTGCTCAAAATCAATTCGATTACTGCATTTCACAGTGATCGGAAGCTTTTCACAACGCTCTCACAAAACGCTCATTTTAAGCCTTTGGCTGCCATTTTCCACTGATTTTCAGAGGACTAATCGATTTGTTTACATTTTCAGGACTGTGATTCATGATTTGTGATTGTTTTAAATAATATTGTGGTGTAGATTTAGTGCTTTATTGATATATCATTGTGTTTACTAATTAACTTTGAATTCCGTGACCTCGGGTTGCCACGCAACCTTTAGTCTATAGCGTCTTTCTAACAGCCAATAGGACCGCAGCTTGCAGATTTTTTTCCCGCGCTTTCTTGCTGGCCGATGCTCTGCGTCAGTATTAAACCTGGGATCTCA
>CAJHNH020002461.1:65677-107720 GCA_905116865.2 Candidula unifasciata | reverse complement strand
TCAGCTTTTTGATTAGTGGTCAGCTTCCTACTAGGGTCCCTTTTGATTTTATTGGTCACTTCTTGATTCATGGCCCTTTTCTTGATCTCGGGGGAGTTTTTTGACCAGTGGTCGTTCCCTGATCTCAGGGGCCGCTTCCTTCTTTTGTCACTTCTTGATCTCAGTGGTCATTTTCTGATCTATCTTAGTCCTTTTCCCACTAATTAAATCATCTTGGCTCCTTCAAGGGGAATTTGTGTTTAAATGCGATGTAGGCCCCTAATAAATAACTGTCACTTTAGTCTGCGAAAGGGTTTCCCCTTTTTTCCCGATACTTCTAAAAATGTTCTTTCAGTTTAACGCTCGGGGAAAGGCAAACGACGTTTAATCGAATGCAAAGGTATCTTTAGTATTGAACAGGTGTGCAGAGCATGGGACCGGGAAGGACACTATAGTATGCTGATGATGTTCTGGTGTACCTACCAAGGTAGGGACTGGAGACAGGTTGCCGAGGGCCTTCATAGAAAACCTGGAGTGATAATAACGGCAAAGGGAGGTTTAACAGCTCTGTAAGGATTATGGCTGCGACAAACTGTGAGCAACGTCAGCTATTTTACTTACACCTGGGTCTGTTCCTGTCTGTAATTGAGAACGGTCTGTCGATTCTGATTCTTAGCCGTACACAGACAGAGAGACTAGATCAGCTACAGAATGAGGCCATGCGCATCATACTTGGATGCACACAAAATACAGCATGCAGAGCGATGCGTTACTCCTTGATCATCCAACCATGGAAGTGAGAACAGTGATTTGCCCAGCACGGAATCTGCCTATCAGTGCTGGGTAACTTTTACGCTGGTCTCCCCATTTGCACACTGCTAAACACTGGCTCGCTTCTGATTGGACAACCTACTGACGACCTTACTTCTGATAGGTCGGCTTCGAGCGATTCGACTTTAACACAAGGTCACAGGGATATTCCGCAGTCGCGCTCATATTGCGTGTTGTATATTTCACCATGCTAGAGCTGGCAACACTTCTAAAACATTTAGTTACTGGGTCAAAAACACATCACCCCTAGGAAGTGACAAAACAGTCCTTTTCTTTCTTGGAAATAAAAACGTAAACACCAGACAACAACAGACTGCGACATCCATAACCTCGACCACAGTAGACTAGTCCAACCAACTTATCAATGGATTTGACCTACAACTGGTGGTGTGCAAATGAGGAGACCATCGTAAAAATAACTTGAGTATACACATCCATTGCAAAGGGAGATATGCAGGAAGAAGGGTAGCAGGTTAAAAAGAGGAAAACCATGGGTAGGTCAGGCTGAGGACATTATTTAGCAAGATTGTTTCAACTGAGGACATAGATCCTGGTGAATGAGTACAAGTGCCAGCAGAGTGGTGTACATTCTTTTCAGTCTGCTAAAAGTGGACACAGATTGCAGACAACAAGGCCCGTCGGTGGTTGGGGCAAAAGTTCAAGAGATTACAGAGAACAGGGCCCGTTGGTGGTTGGGGAAAAAGTTCAGATTGTGACATCAGTACAGGGAGATAACAAGAAGGTAGAGACAGGATGAATTCGAGAGAGAATTATTGGAGTCGCTAAGGAAATCTCGTTCCACAGGAATCAATATCACTTGTGTGCCAGGACACTGTGGGGTAAGAAGAAACGGACGAATGGATTGGCTTGTTGACGACAGGGCGACGGTAGGTAGAGTGAAAGCATCTGGCTGACGTTTTCAATGTTTTCAACAACAGACTCCAAATGGCCAGGGATCGAAAGGCGGGTGGCAAGGTCACAATATGTGTTTTAAAAGGTTTGAGGCAAACTTTAAAGAGATTACAGACAACAATGCGCGTTGGTTACCGTGACAGACGTGCTCCCTTGTACTTCTCATATTCGCCTCCGACTCCCTGAGCTTAGTTAGTCAGTTAGTTAGTTAGTTAGTTAGTTAGTTAGTTAGTTAGTTAGTTAGTTAGTTAGTTAGTTAGTTAGTTAGTTAGTTAGTTAGTTAGTTAGTTAGTTAGTTAGTTAGTTAGTTAGTTAGTTAGTTAGTTAGTTAGTTAGTTAGTTAGTTAGTTAGTTAGTTAGTTAGTTAGTTAGTTAGTTGGTTAGTTATTTAGTTAGTTAGTTAGTTAGTTAGTTAGTTAGTTAGTTAGTTAGTTAGTTAGTTAGTTAGTTAGTTAGTTAGTTAGTTAGTTAGGTAGGTAATTAGTTAGTTGATTAGTTGGTTAGTTAGTTAGTTAGTTAGTTAGTTAGTTAGTTAGTTAGTTAGTTAGTTAGTTAGTTAGTTAGTTAGTTAGGTAATTAGTTAGTTGATTAATTAGTTAGTTAGTTAGTTAGTTAGTTTAGTTAGTTAGTTAGTTAGTTAGTTAGTTAGTTTAGTTAGTTAGTTAGTTTAGTTAGTTAGTTAGTTAGTTAGTTAGTTAGTTAGTTAGTTAGTTAGTTAGTTAGTTAGTTAGTTAGTTAGTTAGTTAGTTAGTTAGTTAGTTAGGTAATTAGTTAGTTGATTAGTTGGTTAGTTAGTCAAGGCTTCAACATAACCAGGGTTCCCTAAACTTGCTCCGTTCCTATTCCAATGTGAATTTTTTTTAAATGTGCCTCACTGTCGCATTAAAAAGAACTGATGAATAAACAACTAGTTCCGGAAGAATCCATAAATATATGCTCGCAGTAAATGCGTATTTCAGTTGCTCGAGGCGACAAAGCCAACAATCGCCACCAGAAATCAGTTTGTCGTCGATGGAAGTAGTCGGGCACGATAAGTTGGCTACTTTACACACACGTAGAATTCTCTTATAAGGTATATTACCAGCTCACACGTAAACCAGCCACCGGCATTATTGAACAAATCGACACAACAGCTGAACAAATCAAATGCCTTCCATAGGAAAAACACAACTCACAGGGCTGCAACCAAGCACTAAACTCAGTAGCTCAGGCAGCCAAACCGTAGATTACCGTCCTTGGGTGGAAACTGCATTAGCAAAGCGCTGTCAAGATAAAAAAAATCGAAGCCCAACATTCTACCAAGCCTTTTCTCCATTTTGGCTGGATATCCCGTCAACAAATAATAATTACTATTATAATAATAATAACTAACCAACTAGCTTACAACCTAACCAACCAACTAGCTTACGAACTAACTAACTAACTAACTAACTAACTAACTAACTAACTAACTAACTAACTAACTAACTAACTAACTAACGATCATTAGGTACCGTCATTCGATGTGAGCCAAGAATCACTAGAGACGCTAAAGTTTATAAATAATACCCGCCATGTCTGTACAAAGCAAACGCCGTTACTCTGACACATTTCTATTCTTCTTCTTCTTCTCTTCCACCTTGTACCTCAGCGAAGTGTCGGGGGGAGATGTAATGTTCGTTTATGAGCTCTGTCAAGAGCACTATTAAAACTGATGTTCATTTCTGTAAAGCTGTCCTTAATGCCATCACTCTATATTTTCCGAGGTCTTCCACTCGCTCTATACCCGTTGTAACGTTTTAGTGTGGCTCGCTGTGGCAGATAGTACCAGGGCATTCTTGTTAGGTGTCCAAACCACTTCATGTGTTGTTCTTTGATGACTTGTTAGACTGGCTTTATTTCTAGCATTTGTCTGATTTCATGATTTCGTATTCTGTCTTTCCTTGAAACTCCTGCAGCTCTTCTAAGCATTTCATCTCTGTTGTCACAATTTTACTTTCATTGGAGGATGTAAGTGTCCACGTTTGGCATTGATAGCATAGAGTTGGCCATAAAATAGTTCTGATAAGATTTACTTTAGTACTCCGAGGTATCTGCTTGTGTGTCAACAGGTGAGATAATTGCCCTATTACTTGATTAGCTTTGGCACATCTGGAGCTAATTTCTCTGTGCAGCTTTCTATAACGAACGTTTTTCAAGAGAATGTTATCTCCGTGTGTGTCCCGAGACTCCATGTTGCAGAACAAAGAATAGATCCACTGGCCCCCAAACAAGGAAGCATATCGTTGAAGGGACTAATTAGAGATGTTCTCTTTAGAGCCGAATCACATATGCTTGAGAGGATAGGAACCAGCAGTCTGCATACAGATAAGCTAATTCTATAAAACGTATTTGCACGCAAAGCTCAAGTTCGCCCCGAGGTTCCAAGTTGAGGCCGCCGTGAAGGCTGGGAGTTTTTCACGTGGACTTCTTGAAATAGTGTGTGTGTCTGTGTGTATGAGTGTGTGTGTGTGTGTGGGGGTGTGTGTGCGTGTGTGTGTGTGTGTGCGTGTGTGTGTATATATATATATATATATATATATATATATATATATATATATATATATATATATATAGAGAGAGAGAGAGAGAGAGAGAGAGAGAGAGAGAGAGAGAACCGGAAACTTAGCCAGCCGATTGCCTTGGCTAAAGAAATCAGTTTGCCAGATGACGTATTTCTGAATTCTTGTATAAACATGCGCAAACGAAGATATGGGTAATCTGTCTGCCTGTTTGGATCCGCGCAGAAGCTGAAACAACCGCGCCAGATTTCTTGGCTAAAACAAGACACATTTAACAGCGGCCATTGTTTCTGAGCTGTCACCGAAACAACCGGGGATGCAAGGCTTTGTTGACATTTTTGCAGGAATCTTGTTTGTTGTCGAGAAAACTCATAAATACTTGATTGTGGCAGTATAGAACCGGATCGAGAGTTGAGTCACTTAATCGCATTCTGAAAACGTGGTTAGCTGTCTGTTTGTTAGAGGGTTTCTGACATATCATCAGGGAGATGATAGTTAGTTAGTTACACGTTAGTGACACAGTTATTTTGATGTCAGTATAGAGAGATAACGACAATTTAAACTTTCGTTACAGATGCAATCTGATATCCAGCCAGGGAGATGATACTTAGTTACACTGTTGTTACAGACATAGGGTGACATCAATCCAGGACCATAACAACTAGCAACACTTTAGTTACAGACAGATTTTGACATAATCCAGGAAGTTACACTTCAGTTAAAGACAGATTGTGACATCAGGACAGGAAGATAACAACAAGTAACACTTTAGTTAGAGACAGATTGTGACATCAGTACAGGGAGATAACAACTAGTAACACTTTAGTTAGAGACAGATAATGATATCAGTACAGGGAGATAACAACTAGTAACACTTTAGTTAGGAGACAGATTGTGACATCAGTACAGGGAGATAACAACTAGTAACACTTTAGTTAAAGACAGATTGTGACATCAGTACAGGGAGATAACAACTAGTAACACTTTAGTTAGAGACAGATTGTGACATCAGTACAGGGAGATAACAACTAGTAACACTTTAGTTACAGACAGATTGTGACATCAGTACAGGGAGAAAACAACTAGTAACACTTTAGTTAGAGACAGATAATGGTATCAGTACAGGGAGATAACAACAAGTAACACTTTAGTTAGAGACAGATTGTGACATCAGTACAGGGAGAAAACAACTAGTAACACTTTAGTTAGAGACAGATTGTGACATCAGTACAGGGAGATAATAACTAGTAACACTTTATGTAGAGACAGATAATGATATCAGTTCAGGGCGATAACAACAAGTAGCACTTTAGTTAGAGACAGATTGTGACATCAGTACAGGGAGATAACAACTAGTAACACTTTAGTTAGAGACAGATTGTGACATCAGTACAGGGAGATAACAACAAGTAACACTTTCGTTAGAGACAGATAATGATATCAGTACAGGGATATAACAACTAGTAACACTTTAGTTAGAGACAGATTGTGACATCAGTACAGGGAAATAACAACTAGTAACACTTTAGTTAGAGACAGATTGTGACATCAGTACAGGGAGATAACAACTAGTAACACTTTAGTTAAAGACAGATTGTGACATCAGTTGAGAGAGATAACAACTAGTAACACTTCAGTTAGAGAAATATTGGGACATCCTTGCAGAGCCCAAAAAACAACAGTTCGTTACACTTTTGTTACAGGCACATTTAGGCGTTATTACAGGAAGATAATAATTAGTTACACTTTTGCTACAGACAGAATGGCAGATAACAGTCAATCACACAGTTATTTCATATATACCGACACCAATGCATGGAGATAATAGTTAGTTGCATTGTTATTCCAGATAAACTGACATCAATGGAGGGAGAAAAATAGTTGGTTGCATTGTTTTTCCAGATAGACAGACATCAATACAGGGAGATGATAGTTAGTTGCACTTTTATTCTAGATAAAGAGACACCAATAAAAGGAGATAATAGTTAGTTGCACTTTTGTTACAGACAGACAGACACCAATAAAAGGAGATAGTAGTTAGTTGCACTGTTATAACAGCCGCGTTCTGACAGCAGTCAAGGTATATAAGAGTTTTGTAATGATAATTTGGAGATAACAATTAGTTACATGACATCTGGGGGATAACAATTACTTACATGACATCTAGGGGATAACAATTAGTTACATTACATCTGGGAGATAACAATTAGTTACATGACATCTGGGAGATAACAATTACTTGCATGACATCTAGGGGATAACAATTAGTTACATTACATCTGGGAGATAAAAATAACGTAATCACATCTGGGAGGCAACAATTACTTAATGACATCTGGGAAATAACAATCACGTACATCACATCTGGGAGATAACAATTACTTACATGACATCTGGGAGATAACAATTACTTACATGACATCTGGGAGATAGCAATTACTTACATGACATCTGGGAGATAGCAATTACTTACATGATATCTGGGAGATAACAATTACTTACATGACATCTGGGAGATAACAATTACTTACATGACATCTGGGAGATAACAATTACTAACATGACATCTGGGAGATAACAATTACTTACATGACATCTGGGAGATAGCAATTACTTACATGATATCTGGGAGATAAAAATTACTTGCATGACATTTGGGAGATAACAATTAGTTACAGATATATTACGAACTTGCAGAAAGAGAACTAATTTTGAAAGAAAAAGTACTGTCTTAAAATAGCAGTGAGACATTTGGATACAAATATCACACACACAAAAATTGCTGAAAATTTTGGGAGAAACATAATATTTAGATTTGCACACTCTGTATTTCCTATGTTCCTACTGATTTGAAAGGTCGGTATGTTTTACTTCTTCAACAAAATTCATAGAGCACAAGCTATAAGTACTTTTCCAAATGGCGGCGAATCGTTGACCTTAATAACTAGACTCGAAAAGAAGTTGAAGGCATTGGAAATGCGATCTTCTAGAAGATGTTAGGCAAATCAGACAGCAAACACATCAGAAATGATGAGTTTCACTGTATAATTACTTAGCACACTAGTAGCTACAGTCAGATGGGAGGGGAGGTGGGGGTGGGGTATGCAATGGCAAGTACAGGTAATGCGATCTGACTGCCTCATAAAACAATATTACATGACTTAGTAGAGGGAAAGAGGTGAAGAAGCAGACAAAGAAAGATCTGAATACAGAATTCGACTGACGGGAGAGGTCTTAGGCATGTAACCTTGAATTCTGTCGCATCTGATCGTCACAGGATGAGACAACTGACCAGATAGGTCTAAGGCATGTAACCTTGAAGTCCATCTCATCTGATCGTCACAGGTTGAGACAACTGACCAGACAGGCAACGGCAACTGGTGACCCAGCGACACGCACTGGTGTAGGACAATGATTACAAATGAAAGATACAGCAATTTGTGATTCCATTAAAAAAAAAGCAGAAGTTCTTGTTCTGGTTCTTGTAACAATGACCAGAAATCTGATGGGACTCGAACCCCCTAGTGGCTGTACCGCAGTCCAAACATTGCAGCCGCCCAGCCACTCCAGTGTGTTATGGTAATCTGTCTCCACAGACGAACCATTTCACATTTGACTGGGGGGAATGACAATTGAGAGGAAATAGTTTTGCTTCCAATGTCTTTTGAAAATATCATTGGACACAATAAAAATAGATAAAATAAAACTGAACATAGCAACAGCGGACATAACAACACTGGACACTAGCTGATGGCTATGACCTGGGATATACGGGGAAAAGAAGGGGGAAAAAGGGGGAGGGAGAACAGAATCTCTAGATGCAGACCAGCATGAGATGCTGCTAGCTCGCATGATTCCCGTGAGACCTGGATGTGTATGTGTCCTTTCTGTTAAAAGCTTTTACCTGTTGAGCTAGGTTCATGAGATGATGTCACTAGAAAATGTCTGCTTTGAAGTAGGATAAATGAGGCATGGAAAGACGCTCAGGGACTGTCATGTATACGTACAAACAGGAAACATCCTGCCAAAATAAACGGGAAACCCCTGTAAATTAGTTCAACTTGCTGTTTGCATTTACAGCTAGCAGCCTCGTCATAGATAGATGATGTTAGCGAGCATGCAAGCACATTGACCTAATCAAGATGTGCCGGACAGAAAGAGCGCTGAGTGGTCTCGAGGCGTGGCCTCAGCTTCAGGTTCTGGATGTCCCGGGTTCAGGTCCCGGTGACGGCTGGCATTTTATCACGTGGATTTCTAGTAATTTCCCCTGGTCTCCGGGTAGTAAGATTAGACGCCCGTGTGTATTGTTGCCTACGTAAAAAATCCCTTGGCAGTTGGAAATCGAAAACATATAGCCTAACGGCGTTGCCCGGGGAAAATTTGCTGTTTAAAAAATATACCCTAAACATGTTAGGATCCTCGTCGGTGCTACGGAGTTCTTGCACTGCGCTGATATTCTTCAGACTTAGGCTTGAGTTAGAAGTAAAACCGAGTGCTTATGGATTACTACTCTTGTGTCACGTTGTTGATCTGTTGTATAAACCGAACCAAACAGAGAAAGAGCGGATACGACCATGTAGACATGCAGACAAACACACAGACACACACAGACACACACAGACACGCATGCAGACACAAATATAATACATACACACACGCAGACACACATGCAGTAACACACATACACACAAACAAACACACACAGACACAGACACACGCATAGACACACACCCACAGACAAAGACGCTGACATACACACCTAAACACACAGGCAGATATACACACGTAGACACACATAAACACATGCAGGCACACACACACACACAGAGAGACAAATACACACAGACACACAAACACACACACATGTACACACAGAGACACAAATAGACACACACAAACACACACACAGAAGACACTCACTCATTCCACACACACAGACACACACATTATTCATGTTAGACATGCAGACAATCACAACAAGGCACAAACATACAAATATATACACACATGCAGGCGAACACACAGACACACACACGTATACTCAAACAGACAAACCTACACAGACACGCACACACAGACACATATAAACCCACAGAAACACGCACAGTCACACGTATACTTAGACACACAGGCAGACACATATTTACGCACACATACAAGCATTCATACATATTGTACACACCTTATTTATTTATAAACTGATAATGCAGAATAGATTAATAATGTCATTTAAGGTGGCAAATAATCATTTGTAAACATGAAGAAAGTTTGCTTTTAAATGAACAAGACCTTTTTGTATTTTTCAGATCGAGTGGAAGCAGGATAGGTAATGAGCAGCACAATATGTTAAACTTGTTTTATATAAATCTTTTCTAGGTTTAGGCAGATGTAATAAACTTAGTCGCTTGCTGTTCGTAGGATTAGATTTAATCAACTGGAAAAAAGTAGTTTGGAGTATATTAAGATATAATTTTATAATTATATTTAGCATTGTTAAAAATTAAACGTTTACTAAATGGCAAAGGTCTTGATGGTTATAGAGATGATTTTTGTCCATAGGTTTTCTATCTGAAACCATGCGTAAAGCGTGATTGAGACGGGAACTTGGTCTTTTGCCATTAGAGAGAGAGAGAGGGAGAGAGACAGACAGACAGACAGACAGACAGACAGACAGACAGACAGACAGACAGACAGACAGACAGACAGACAGACAGACAGACAGACAGACAGACAGACAGACAGACAGACAGACAGACAGACAGACAGACAGACAGACAGACAGACAGACAGACAGACAGACAGACAGACAGACAGACAGACAGACAGACAGACAGACAGACAGACAGACAGACAGACAGACAGACGCGAGCGCGTGCCCACATACACACACACATACACACACAGATGGTTATGTCTGAGACAGTGTACAAACAGGATGAGTGCACGATATGTTGGATCACCTTTGTTGTTGATGATGATGATGATGATGATGATGATGGAAATGACGTTTGCAGCCAAACTTCATTACTGAGAAAGTGTATGAGTGACTGCGTGAGCCACAAATGTTCAATAAATGAAGCCCAGTGGTTACAAATGCAAATAGTGAAGTAGCAAAAACAAACTAATTATTACTGTAAACACAGAGTCGTTAATATCTCTCTTTGTACAGATAGATCAACATTGCTATCAGTCAGTAACCAGTTTATATCTGAATGTCCAAGCCAAACAATAATATTTGCACTGAACTGAAATTTATATCCTATCTGGCAAGTATCAGTGTCACAGGCATGAGATACATGGGCGGGTAGTTGGAAAAAGCGTGTGCCAAACACAATAAAATTCCTTGTTTAAAATCAATATTTGTGTATCATTGCCGGATTTCTGTGCGAGGGATCTGCCTTACTGAGAAATCTGACATTTTAGTATGTAGACCATGCCTATCTACTTACTCACTCATTTACTCATCACGTATTCATTTACTCACTACTCACGCATTCACTCACTCACACATAGGAAAAATACACACCTACGCACATACACACGAGCGCACAGACACGAGAATGCACACACAGAATGCTACCAAGGAAAACTGTTTTTATTTCTGCCTTCAGTGTCCCCTTTTATCTTGAACTAAAGCCCCCCCCCCCCCCCCCTCACTTTTTTTTCACCCCAGTCATGTAAACAAATCTCCTTTTTAACTTTTGGTTTGTACTATAGTACTGTTTAAGATAAATTGATATATGTATTTGCCAGATTATTATTTTATTATTATTATTATTATTATTATTATTATTATTATTATTATTATTATTATGCAGTTAACCATGTCCTTGACTCCCTTAAAATAACCCCACTCCTAGAATATGAGTTAATTTGCTACAAACCCCTCCCCCCCCCCCCCCCCACCTCGTCCCCAACACCCCTTTTTGGCCTCCGACCACTGTTTTTTAGTCGACGCCCAGCTTCAAACTGCTTGTTTTCATCACTGAATCTGTGTGAGTGCAGCACTCCGGACAGACCCGAAGGTGATCCGTCTACTCCTCCATAGTTCCACAAGCTTAACATGACTTACGACACCGGTTCAGTGTTGATGAATCAAACGTTTTGTTCGCTTAGCGAAATGTTGCAACCCCGTGTCAAACGGACGAACGAACATTATTTCCAAAAGGTTACAAACTGGGCCCGCAGGCCAGCCTTGCGTTCGGCCCTTCAAGCATTCATATTTCGCAGGTCAGCTGTATTTTATATATCAGGCATATTGTGATCATATATCAAAATGCATAGTATAATTGTAAAGTTAAAAAAATACAAAGGCATAGATGACAAATGCATATTTTGCATAGGATGGTTAGAGTGCAAGCGCGTGCGTACATCTTTGATGTGGAACCTGTTCTCCATTAATGTGTGTATGTTTTTACTCCAAAGGGATAATTTGTTTAAGATACTTTGAATGAGGGACATGAATGGGTCGGAAGGTTTTGGGGGGCTGGAGGAAAGGGAAGGTAATGAATGTTGCTGGCATCAATATGTCGACCGCTTGAAGGAGACAGACTTCAGCTCAGACCGGTAATGAGATCGTTTGTCCTGACATTGAGAGGAACTGTGGTCCGGCCACGCCAAGGGAAGCTTGTCAGTGACTTCCTGTAGGCATTCTTTCATTGTCTTGTGGCTGTGACTAACCTGTGAGAAATCATGTCCGTTCATTTTTGAACAATGTATCATATCTTGATGCAGCTTTGTCATAACATGCGCCGCGTTGTATGATTTATGCAGTGTAAGACTGTTGAAGTGTCTGGTTCAACATCTCAATGATGGTTGTAATCTAGTCGTTGTTGCGGTAGAAAAAGCAGCATCAGTAGTAGTCGCTGCAGTACTAATAATAGTGGTTGCAATAGTAGCAGCAGCAACAGCAGCTGTAGCAGCAGAAGTAATAGTGGTGTTGGTGTTTGTGGTCGTCGTAGTAGTAGCAGGAGCAGCAGCATATGTAGTAGTAGTAGCATGAGTGGTAAAAGTAGATTTAGTAGTAGTCACATTAGTAGTAGTTGCAGAAGTAGTAGTAGTAGTAGTAGTAGTAGTAGTAGTAGTAGTAGTAGTAGTAGTAGTAGTAGTAGTAGTAGTAGTAGTAGTAGTAGTAGTATAGTAGTAGTCACAGTAGTAGTTGTAGTAGTAGTTGTAGTAGTAGTTAAGTAGAGTAGTAGTAGTAGTAGTAGTAGTAGTAGTAGTAGTAGTAGTAGTAGTAGTAGTTCTTGTTGTTGTTGTTGTAGTTGTTGTAGCATTGTATTTGTTGTTGTTGTCATCATTATTGTATTGTCAGTTACAGCATGTTAATGTATTTTGTTTGAAGGCTATGTATCCGTATAGTTTAGTCTGACACTTATGAATGTGTTTTTATATAGGTAATACTCTTCATTTCCGACTTTGATTCCAGTTTGCCCGTCACTATTACAGCGAACTTTTCGACTACTAATACATTTCTACTACTTCTACTACTACAACTGACGCTGCTACTACTTTTTTTTTAGTCCTACTGCCTATGTCGCCAAGCGTCGTAAGAAGAAACTCCACAGGGGAACATGTACAGCAGGGGTCTACCAATCGTCAGTAGAAGTAACAATTTATACAAAAAGTACAGTTATGTGTAGTTTCCTGTCTGATGCTAGTGGCCTAGCTTGTGTTAATGTCATACTGCATTTTTGTGGTGTCTCTTTTACTCCCTCCACCCATTGCTTTCTTGGTCTCCCTCTTGCCTTGTAGCCTGCTGTTCTCATGCTGTTCCTGCTGCTGCTTCAACTACCACTACTACTACTAATACTACTACTAATATTACTATTGCTGCTGCTGCTACTACTGCTTCCAGTACAAACATTACAAATGTCCCTTCACATACCGTATAAGGCAGTTTTCTTATTTAATATTGCACATGGGTCGACCCAGCCTTGAGTGGGTTCCGGGTGCAGTCCCGGGAAGTAGAGGCGGCCGGCGTAATGCTGACCACATCAACCATATTTTGCCGATTGGTCTATAAAATATAGGTCTAGCCCTATATGCCCTATACGCCTAAAGACGTGGAAAGCGTCCCGTAGTTTACATATATATGTAAGTATCTCTGTTTTAAAGTTTGTATTATATAATAATGTATCGATGTATTCAATTTTGTTTCTGTTATGTAACTTGAGTTAGCACTGAGCCATTTGCCTTCTGGGTAGGAGGTTAAGGTGCTCACCAAACACAGGCTTCTCATTAAACTTTTAATCAAGGGGAACAATTTCACGTCTCCGTTCAGGAAGCTGCCCATGGCTTCCGGAAATATGGAACCGTTCATGTTCAAGAACCGGATTGTATCCCGATTCTGAAGACCTGAATAATTAAACAATATTTTTTTTTTTTTTTTTTTGTAAGCCTGAACACAAAATATGAAACTCTAAATTATATAATTTTAATACTAGAGAAATACTTGTTCAGTCACCGCTATCAACTGTTATCAGACAGCTAAGATGAATAGATGGTATCTATTCTCATCCCTAGGAAAAACCAGCAGAGAATCTCTACAACAAGTGCTGAAACGGGAAACACAAGGACCGAGGAAACAACTTCCAAGAGAAACTCCAAATAGAAAGTCGAGGAGAGTGGCCAAAGGTGCTGGACTAGATGTCGTGCATGGCATAGAAAAGATTGCACAGGATAGAACTCAGTGTAGACATAGAACTATGTGACCTAATAATACTAACAAGAGGATCACCATGTTGATGTTGATGACTGTTGGGATAAGGAGGATAAGGAGGAAAAGGGGAGGGTTGGGTGATGATGGTGATCCTGGTGGTGACGACGACGATGATGATGAGGAGGAGAATGAGGAGGGGGTGGTGGTTGTTGGTGATGAGGATGACGATGAGGAGGTGGGTGGTGGTGGTAATGTGGTGTGATAATGACGATGATGAAGATAGCAATTATATGCTAGTCCTTGAAGTCTGCAGTATCAACTTTATTGCTGTAATATTTTACATTGACCAAGACTTTTCGCTGTCTACGTGTGGAAAGCCAGCTGCAATGTTCAGTGCCCAAATTTAACAGAAAGACACGGATTGGTTGGATTTATGAAACCTACATACAGAAAGTAAACCCTGATCTCTGGCAACAACTGTGTGGAATTAGAGCCATGCATGCCCAACTTTAACTGCATGCAACAGGAAGACAGTGAGTACATATGCTGTCGAGACCCCAACGTCCATAGACACACAGGACAACACATGCACAGACGGACAAAACAGCATAACACTTACAGAGACACAACACAACATTTACAGACAGACAAAAACATAACACGCTGTCACGTAACAGATCAAGCCAACCCTTCGTCTTAGACTCGTCTAGATCCTGCCACCTCTATGCAGATAATGCTAAGATTAAAAATAGACCTGCCTCTATGGGTATATAGTCCATCTTTTATAAATATAGGTCTTTGGGTTAAGTACTCCTATATGTCCTAATTCTTCTGGGAAGGTTATAGTTTTGAATCTATAATCGTAGGTGAGAGATTCATTGGTAATTATTGGCAAAGTCCTATGGGCATATCACCGCCTGGGGCGGATGAATCTTCTCGGCCTTCTTCGAAAGAAACGTGTCAGAAATATTCTCAATCAAGTCTCCATCATGGAAGGACGCTTGCGTCTGTGCTTATTTCTGTCCAAATTGAAGAAACATTAAAGTTTCCTAGAAGAATACAGAGCTTGGGTAAGTCTATTATAGTTTGCGAGTACTATGTATGTGAATACCGCTGCTAAATGCAGGTTAGACTTGGTTATGGACGTTACAAAACCTTGGCGTCGTTGCAATTATATTACAGGGAATCGCCCAGACTGCATCCTGTTTAAAAGCCAAGATTATTATCCTATGGGAAACCTAGCATAGGTCCAGAGAGCACATGGGTCAGAGACTTAACCAACAGACAACCAATTAAACAACTTATCGCATTTGTAAAATATATGCTACTCTTGTAGGTTAGCAGAGGATTATCCAGGTCACGACAAAAGCATCGATCGGGTCAGGAGAATGGCGATCTGACAACACAGGGTCATTATCGAATCAGCGTAAACATGGGCCGGAGCAGGCCTGTATATTGTTGTACACCCTTTTTAGGCATATATATATTTTCATATTCTTGTATGTATGTATATTGTGTGAGTATGGATATAAGGGTTTGAAAGGGGAGTGATAATGTCCTCTTTCAGAGAGACCTCTATCTATCTCCTGGTTAAAACTGTGTTTCCTATCCTCTCTGCCGTTGTACAGAATCTCAGATCCTTAAAGCAGACCTCTGAGCTATGTTTGTGTGAATATAGGTAGAGCAGGACATAGGCATGCGGAGTTTGAGATGATTGCTAATTCTAGTTTTCCTATCTGTCACAGGATTGTCATCTCCTTGGAGACCAGATCGACAATCATCATCCATCCACATCACCAGGATTCCTTACCACCTGCTGCCATAAGATACTACCATGGGGCCTCCCGACATGTCTGGTCCTACGTCTAGGTAGTCACTAACAGTATCATTCGGAGAGATCGATCCCCAGGGAGCTGCATGGTGAAGCCAGAGGTTGCCTGCCTTTTTTGGTCTATAGTATTTGCGACCCTATATTCAAATTGTACCTGAGACAATGCTGTGCTATAGTATAAGCATTAGTGTAGCAGTTCATGTGTAGAGAAACTGAACAGCCCCCTGGTGCCAACCATCCCAGATGCAGAAGTGATGTGTTACAGTGGACCGGACTTGAAAACAGATGAGTTATATTCCAGACGCTGTGGTCACTCTTACACTGAAGTGCCTTGTCCACTGTGCTATAGTTCTACTGCATAACTATGATGACCTTGGCTGCTACAGGAAGCAACCCTTGTTCTAGTCATATATAAATTGTCTTTGTCTCCTGGTGTCATTGATTTTATTAAATTCTTTTGCCTTATCCTTGTATTGGTTAAACTTAGTACATAATTTTTTTGCACATTTTCCAATCATGGTTTAGTGTCCATTTTTCCCTGTTCCTAGTTGTCTGGAGTGTGTGTAATATCACTATATGGCAAATTTAACTGTGTTTCTAATGTTGACTATGATAGGAGACTACTATCTAGTCTGGGGGGCTTAAATGATGCAGTGGGAAGTCAGGCCAAGTTGCGCCTAGGAATATTTTATGTTTTGTAGTGTTAAAATTGGCGTCGCCTCACCCTCAGGTTTAATGTTTATTGCAGCTGCGGAATTTCGCCTAGACCATGCGAGCCAACATCTCAACTTTTTATAACTACTTCAGAGTGCTATTTGGTTTATCAGGGGAAACCCCCACCAAGGCACATGACACCAGCAGTATGTGACACACGCACAGAAAATATAACACGTATAGAGAGACAAAATATCATAACACGCATAGACAGACGAAACAACATAACACTCGAAGACAGACAAACTAGTATAACACGCATAGACAAATATAAAAACACAACATTCACATCAGACAAAACAACATAACACGCATAGACAAAATAAGACGTATAGAGAGACAAAATAACAGCACGAATAGACAGCTGTAACAACATAGCACGCATAGACAGACAAAATAACAAGCATAGACAGACAAATCAGCATAACACGCATAGACAAACATAACTAACACACTAGGTCGCAGTTCAGTCATAGATTCTTTAGACTTATCTGCTGCTGTCAGAAGGGGTCCTGCTTGTCTTGCATTTACGTTTTTCTTCCAAAAAAAAAAAAGCCTGTGACATAGGTTGCAGCACTATCTAGGAGGGTTATGGGTTACACCCAGTTTGATAAATATGTTTGCAGTGTTAAAAGCCGTGGCGTGCTTAAATATACAACACGTGATAAGAACGGATTGCGAAGCACCCCTCTAGCAGTGTGCGAAGGTCCCAAGACTGGGAGCTGACAAATCAGAGGCGAACTAGTGTGTACCGTGGGGAGGTTATCGTGGATCATACCCATAGATGCAGGCGAAACATCATAACTCATAACACATGCCACCAAACAGGTTAACACATAAAGACAGACAAGACAATACAACACATGCAGCCAAACAGGATAACACATACAGACAGACAAGACAATACAACACATGCAGCCAAACAGGATAATACATACAGACAGACAAGACAATACAACACATGCAGACATGGGAGACAATGTAACACATAGAACAGATAGACGAGCACAGACAGACAAAACAACAGAAATCACTGAGTACAGACAACAATAATCACTGACCTGCGAGCCAGTAGGCCGCTGTGATGCCTAGGACGGCACACAACAACAGGGATTTCAGTAAGGCGTTCATGGTCATCTGTGGACACACAAAGTATTGGTTTATTGTTTATTTTTTTTTCTTTTCTAGAAATTGAACTTTTGACACTGACAAATACTAATGTACTTCCTTCCCCCCCCCCCCCCCAAATCCCCCCCCTCCTCTTCCTCTTAATTTCTCTCTCAGTCTCGCTCAGTTTTTCTAACAATCTCTCTCTCTCTCTCTCTCTCTCTCTCTCTGTCCCTCTCTCCCTCTCTTTCTCTATCTCTCTCTCTCTCTCTCTCTCTCTCTCTCTCTCTCTCTCTCTCTTTCTCAAACTCACTGGAGGTTATCGGTTGTGTTATACTCTTTTCCCTGTTGTGCCGCCACTAGGAGGTTACCGTACAGTCACTTTCTACATACTCTAGCTGATGTCTCCGAAAAAGGTGTACCATGGTCATCACCCAAAAATAGCCTGGGCTCCCAGGTCGACCCAGCGTTGAGTAGGAACTAGGTATAGTCCTAGGAAGTAAAGACGGCCCGCAGGATATTGACGACATCACCCACTAGGTGCCGATTGGTCTTTCAAAATGTAGGTCTAACCCTATATGGCCAATGAAGGCGTGGAAAAAAGTCCTTTAGTTGACTTATTGACCTCAGCATCATCACACTGTGCCTTTACAAGTGGTGTAGACGCTCATTCCTCTCTACAGATGTTGTTTCTTCATGTTTTAAATCTCTTGAGTGGAAGACAGACTTCCATGGTGCTGTTTTAGACTATCAGTTATTATTTTTCTCTCGGTTCTCCATCTTCGTCTACTGGGAAAACGAAACCTGACAGTCCTTACAATTGCTAGAAAACATATAATGCTAGGAACCACAATTTGGGTTAGCAACGTCAATACAAACTGTCTCATTTTCGGCAAAGCGTCTTCTTCTTCTTCTTCTTCTTCTTCTTCTTCTTCTTCTTCTTCTTCTTCTTCTTCTTCTTCTTCTTCTTCTTCTTTCTTCTTCTTCTTCTTCTTCTTCTTCTTCTTCTTCTTCTTCTTCTTCTTCTTCTTCTTCTTCTTCTTCTTCTTCTTCTTCTTCTTCTTCTTCTTCTTCTTCTTCTTCTTCTTCTTCTTCTTCTTCTTCTTCTTCTTCTTCTTCTTCTTCTTCTTCTTCTTCTTCTTCTTCTTCTTCTTCTTCTCTTCTTCTTCTTCTTCTTCTTCTTCTTCTTCTTCTTCTTCTTCTTCTTCTCCTTCTCCTTTCTTCTTTTTCTTCTTCTTCCTCTTCTTCTTCTTCTTCTTCTTCTTCTCTTCTTCTTCTCTTCTTCTTCTTCTTCTTCTTCTTCTTCTTCTTCTTCTTCTTCTTCTTCTTCTTCTTCTTGTTCTTCTTCTTGTTCTTCTTCTTCTTCTTCTTTTTCTTCTTCTTCTTCTTCTTCTTCTTCTTCTTCTTCTTCTTCTTCTTCTTCTTCTTCTTCTTCTTCTTCTTCTTCTTCTTCTTCTTCTTCTTCTTCTTCTTCTTCTTCTTCTTCTTTTTATTTTTCTGCTTCTGCTGCTGTCTCATATGTAAGCAGAAAGTATCTGGCAGATGCACTCTGACTTGGAGGGGAAACACCTATAATTATTCATCTCCTACCACATCTTTGTTAGTAGGGACAGTGGATCTATAGTTTTCGCATACATTGGAAGCTGGGAATCCACACAAGAACGATCGGCAAAACAAAAAAGATATTCTTTATGACCTTCTGCGTATGATAGGGAAAGATATCACCTTTATATACCTTTATTACCGCTACCTGCTTACAGGAAAGCAACATGCTGAAGTAGCCAAGTGATAAAAAAAATTAACAGAAAAGCAACACGCTAAAGTAGCCAAGTGATAGAAGAAATTAACAGAAAAGCAACACGCTGAAGTTGCCAAGTGAAAGAAGAAATTAACAGCAAGGCACCAGTCAGAAGTAGCCAAGTGATAGGAGAAATTAACAGGAAGGCACCGGTTAGAAGGAGCCAAGTGATAGAAGAAATTAACAGAAAGGCAACAGTCTTAAGTAGCAAAGTGATAGAAGAAATTAAAGAGGAAGGCACCAGTCAGAATTAGCCAAGTGATAGGAGAAATAACAGGAAGGCACCAGTCAGAAGTAGCCAAGTGATAAAAGAAATTAACAGGAAGACAACAGTCAGAAGTAGCCAAGTGATAGGAGAAATTACCAGGAAGGCACCAGTCAGAAGTAGCCAAGTGATAAAAGAAATTAACAGGAAGACAACAGTCAAAAGCAGCCAAGTGATAGAAAAAATTAACAGGAAGACAACAGAAGTAGCCAAGTGATAGAAGAAATTAACAAGAAGACAACAGTCAGAAGTAGCCAATTGATAGAAGAAATTACCAGGAAGGCAACAGACCGAAGTAGCCAAGTGATAGAAGAAATTAACAGGAAGTCAACAGTCAGAAGTAGCCAAGTGATAGAAGAAATTAACAGGAAGACAACAGCCAGAAGTAGCCAAGTGATAGGAGAAATTAACAGGAAGACAACAGAAGTAGCCAAGTGATAGAATAAATTAACAGGAAGACAACAGTCAGAAGTAGCCAAGTGATATGAGAAATTAACAAAAAGACAACAGTCAGAAGTAGCCAAGTGATAGAAGAAATTAACAGGAAGACAACAGTCAGAAGTAGCTAAGTAGCCAAGTGATAGTCAGAAATTAACAGGAATAGGAGAAATTAACAGACACCAGTCAGAAGTAGCCAAGTGATAGGAGAAATTAACAGGAAGACAACAGTCAAAGTAGCCAAGTGATAGGAGAAAATTAACAGAAAGACAACAGTCAGAAGTAGCCAAGTGATAGAAGAATTAACAGGAAGAAATTAACAACACCAGTCAGAAGTAGCCAAGTGATAAAATTAAGAGGAAGGCACCAGTCCAAGGATAGCCAGAGATAGAAGAATTAACAGTCAGAAGTAGCCAAGTGATAGAAGAAATTAACAGGAAGACAACAGTCAGAAGTAGCCAAGTGATAGGAGAAATTAACAGGAAAGACAACAGTCAGAAGTAGCCAAGTGATAGAAGAAAGCCAAGTGATTAACAGGAAGACAACAGTCAGAAGTAGCCAAGTGATAGGAGAAATTAACAGAAAGACAACAGTCAGAAGTAGCCAAGTGATAGAAGAAAATTTAACAGGAAGCACACACAAAGTAGCCAAATTAACAGGAAGACAACAGTCAATAGCCAAGTGATAGAAGAAATTAACAGGAAGACAACAGTCAGAAGTAGCCAAGTGATAGAAGAAATTAACAGAAGTCAACAGTCAGAGTAGCCAAGTGATAGAAGAAGGAAGGACAACAGTGAAGTAGCCAAGTGATAGAAGAAATAAACAAAGAAGACAACACAGTCAAGTTAACAGAAGACAACAGTCAGAAGTAGCCAAGTGATAGAAGACATTAACAGGAAGGCAATGGTCAGAAGTAGCCAAGTGATAAAAGAAATTAACAGGAAGGCACCAGTCTGAAGTAGCCAAGAGATAGAAGAAATTAAAGAGGAAGGCACCAGTCAGAAATAGTCAAGTGATAGAAGAAATTAACAGGAAAGACAACAGTCAGAAGTAGCCAAGTGATAGAAGAAATTAACAGGAAGACAACAGAAGTAGCCAAGTGATAGAAGAAATTAACAGGAAGACAACAGTCAGAAGTAGCCAAGTGATAGAAGAAATTAACAAGAAGACAACAGTCGGAAGTAGCCAATTGATAGAAGAAACTAACAGGAAGACAACAGAAGTAGCCAAGTGATAGAAGAAATTACCCAGAACTCAACAGTCAGAAGTAGCCAAGTGATAGTAGAGATTAACAGGAAGACAGCAGAAGTAGCCAAGTGATAGAAGAAATTAACAAGAAGACAACAGTCAGAAGTAGCCAAGTGATAATAGAAATTAACAGGAAGACAATAGTCAGAAGTAGCCAAGTAATAGGAGAAATTAACAGAAAGGCACCAGTCAGAAGTGGCCACGTGATAGGAGAAATTAACAGAAAACAACAGTCAGAAGTAGCCAAGTGATAGGAGAAATTAACAGGAAGACAACAGTCAGAAGTAGCCAAGTGATAGAAGAAATTAACAGGAAGACAACAGAAGTAGCCAAGTGATAGAAGAAATTAACAAGAAGACAACAGTCGGAAGTAGCCAAGTGATAGAAGAAATTAACAGGAAAACAACTGAAGTAGCCAAGTGATAGAAGAAATTAACAAGAAGACAACAGTCAGAAGTAGCCAAGTGATAGAAGAAATTAACAAGAAGACAACAGTCAGAAGTAGCCAAGTGATAGAAGAAATTAACATGAAGACAACAGTCAGAAGTAGCCAAGTGATAGAAGAAATTAACAGGAAAACAACAGTCAGAAGTAGACAAATGATAGAAGAAATTAACAGGAAGACAACAGTCAGAAGTAGACAAATGATAGAGGAAATTAACAGGAAGACAACAGTCAGAAGTAGCCAAATGATAGAAGAAATTCACAGGAAGACAACAGTCAGAAGTAGCCAAATGATAGAAGAAATTAACAAAAAGACAACAGTCAGAAGTAGCCAAATAATAGAAGAAATTAACAGGAAGACAACAGTCAGAAGTATCCAAGTGATAGAAGAAATTAACAGGAAGACAACAGAAGTAGCCAAGTGATAGAAGAAATTAACAAGAAGACAACAGTCGGAAGTAGCCAAGTGATAGAAGAAATTAACAGGAAGACAGCAGAAGTAGCCAAGTGATAGAAGAAATTACCCAGAAGTCAACAGTCAGAAGTAGCCAAGTGATAGAAGAGATTAACAGGAAGACAACAGAAGTAGCCAAGTGATAGAAGAAATTAACAAGAAGACAACAGTCAGAAGTAGCCAAGTGATAGAAGAAATTAACAGGAAGACAACAGTCAGAAGTAGCCAAGTGATAGAAGAAATTAACAGGAAGACAACAGTCAGAAGTAGCCAAGTGATAGAAAAAATTAACAGGAAGACAACAGAAGTAGCCAAGTGATAGAAGAAATTAACAAGAAGACAACAGTCAGAAGTAGCCAATTGATAGAAGAAATTAACAGGAAGACAACAGAAGTAGCCAAGTGATAGAAAAAATTACCCAGAAGTCAACAGTCAGAAGTAGCCAAGTGATAGAAGAGATTAACAGGAAGACAACAGAAGTAGCCAAGTGATAGAAGAAATTAACAAGAAGACAACAGTCAGAAGTAGCCAAGTGATAGGAGAAATTAACAGGAAGACAATAGTCAGAAGTAGCCAAGTAATAGGAGAAATTAACAGAAAGGCACCAGTCAGAAGTGGCCACGTGATAGGAGAAATTAACAGAAAACAACAGTCAGAAGTAGCCAAGTGATAGGAGAAATTAACAGGAAGACAACAGTCAGAAGTAGCCAAGTGATAGAAGAAATTAACAGGAAGACAACAGAAGTAGCCAAGTGATAGAAGAAATTACCAAGAAGACAACAGTCGGAAGTAGCCAAGTGATAGAAGAAATTAACAGGAAGACAACAGTCAGAAGTGGCCACATGATAGAAGAAATTAACAGGAAGACAAACAGAAGTAGCCAAGTGATAGAAGAAATTAACCAGAAGACAACAGTAAGAAGTAGCCAATTGATAGAAGAAATTAACAGGAAGACAACTGAAGTAGCCAAGTGATAGAAGAAATTAACAAGAAGACAACAGTCAGAAGTAGCCAAGTGATAGAAGAAATTAACAAGAAGACAACTGTCAGAAGTAGCCAAGTGATAGAAGAAATTAACATGAAGACAACAGTCAGAGGTAGCCAAGTGATAGAAGAAATTAACAGGAAGACAACAGTCAGAAGTAGACAAATGATAGAAGAAATTAACAGGAAAACAACAGTCAGAAGTAGACAAATGATAGAAGAAATTCACAGGAAGACAACAGTCAGAAGTAGCCAAATGATAGAAGAAATTAACAAAAAGACAACAGTCAGAAGTAGCCAAGTGATAGAAGAAATTAACAGGAAGACAACAGTCAGAAGCAGATTTCACAAGAAAGTAACATTCTGATGCATATAAACAATGTGAAATCATCTCCAAGTCCTGAAGTGAGCAGACACCAGGAAATTGCTGCTGTATCCATTGATGTCACAACAAATATAATTCTGACATAATGACCTGTTGCAATTATGGATCCACAAGAAATTATGGAAATCCACAAGACAGGATGTTTAGTGTACGTCACACTTGATGCACTAACATGGATGTTTATCTCAGTGGTGTTTTATCATCTGTGTGATGTGAATAGATGGCTTCCGCCTGGTAAACATTTGCTTGTCTGCCACGATAAACCTCATGAAACGTCATTGCATTGATCGCCATGTTTGATAATTATTATTATTATTCATCGCTTCTCAAACAGACAGGCACTAACCATACATTCATCTCAAATAGACAGGCACTAACCATACATTCATCTCAAACAGAAAGGCACTAGCCATACATTCATCTCAAACAGAAAGGCACTAACCATACATTCACATCATTATTCTACGTGAGTTTATTCATTGTCTGCCTTTCATTTCCCGATGGAGCATGGGGCCTCAACCAGCACAATCCACACTGTCATATCACTCACGTGTCTCTGTCCCATACATTCTCAGATCTCTCGCTGTTTCTGTCAGATTCCATCAAAAGTCATTCTAGGTATGCAGGCTTCCTCTGAGTGTGTGTTGTCGAGTTTCAATTCCCTTTTTTCGTCTCCAGATTAACCTGAATGTGTTTACTTTTCTCCTAACGTCCCCTATTACTAATTCTGTTATTTTATTTTATTCATTCTTTTCTCTGCAGGCACAAGTTAATAAATCATCATCATCATCATCATCATCATCATCGTCGTCATCCTGTAGCGCAGTCACACAAAGCAGGCAATTTAGTCCTCTATCACGTTTTATCCGTAAAATCCTTTCGATTTGATGAATGCAGAAGGAATGGTGCCGGGAAGGAGAGCGAGGGGCCGACCACCACACAGATAAGCACACAACAGTTACTCCTTTGGTACAAGGCCCGACAATTAAGTAATGAGACTGATTATTATCGACAAGACCAAAATGCCATCTATGAAGCAAAGAATGGAATTTAAAGAGGCAACATTCATCTATGATCTGGCAACATTTCTACCCCGTTTGATAAGCAGATAACAAACAAGCTGCCATTTTGCTGACCTAGTCAGAGGAGCATCGTTACGTTATCAGCACAGAGCAAAATGCTAAAATTAAATTCTTTCTTAAAACTCAGAAAAAGCGCCATTGAAATAGCTGAAATGATGAACTCATTGCACACGTCAGAGAACGGATACAAAAAGATCATTTCACTGTGAGGATAATTGCAGATGAATTTGATGTTAATAGAGAGACCATTAACAATATTTTAATGCAAGATTTTGACAAGAAAAAAGTTGCTTGCAGGTTTGTACCACATTTGTTGTATGATGACCAAAACCATCAGTGGTTTGAATACCCAAGAGACATCATCAAAACAAAAATTGTTGGCCGAAAAACAAGCGTATGTTCTCAGCCTTCCACCCTATTCCCCAGATTGGTCTCCATGTGATTATTTTCTATTTCAGAATTGAAGGTACAATTGAAAGGACACTTGTCTAACGACACTGATGACATCCAAAGGGCCGTAACATAGACTTCAAGGGCCATAACAACAGAAGAACGGCAGAGGTCGTTCCAGTGTTTGTTAGATCGTGCCACGCGCTGTGTCAATGCACAAAGAGCTTACTTTGAATCAGGTACAGGTTATATCTTGTTAATGTTTATTATTTTAATTGTAATGGAATTAATCTCATGACTTAATTTTCGGACCTTGTATGAAAGTGTACAAGGTGTGAGAGCTGGCCAGAGACCGTTTTTATTTCAGGCAGACGGTGATGAGAGCGACGTTCTGCAAAGGATGTGCTATATGTTGATGATGATGATGTGTATGAATGGCTTCTCTCAATAACGTTCATCTTGTAGTTTCTCTATGATGTCCTCTTTCCTCAGTCCACTTGTTTCTCGTTGTCGTGGAATGATAAGCCATTACACATCAGTCCTAAAGACTGGTAACTTGACTTACCTGTATTCGAGACAACATTCAAACTTGGACTCGTCCGGGAAGGTATATAGTCCCTTATATCGATATATGCCTTTGTCGGACAAAATTATAATGTCTACATCTTCTAGTTGCTTTGACTTAACGTCAATTTCAAATGTGCAACTATTGGATAAATATTAGAGGAGTTATTTGAGGTTTCTTAGAAACCGATTTACTCCTTGCCCATGTATACAAGGAACTACTTCTTACCAACGCCGGGATTGAAATTTTAGCGGTATTATTCTGCTGGCTCTCCTGGAACTCAGACGTGTCCATCGACGCCTGTATAATTCATTTTAAAAAGGCGGTCTGTGGCGCCTAGGACTTTTCCTATGCTTGGGATGAAACCTTTGTGAAGAGCTGGCAGAAGAATCACAGTCCAACCAACACCCATCAACCAACCATCAATCAATCAACCTATTACCTACCAATTATCACCCAACTACCAATTGAGAAGACTGTCCTTCTCAAGATGGGGTGTCATATACCCCAAACATCATACAGTGCCAGAGCATGGGTGTAGCTCAGGGACAGTGCTGCGAATTACTCGTGGGAGAAGGTGCTGTGTGCCTATCCAGTTGCTGTGTGCCTATCCAGTTGTTGTGTCCTTTATGGTGAGGTACTTCTCCACCATCTGATCCAGTTGAGGCAGAGTCACCAAAGACAGGGGAATCATCAGGAGCTGAGGGAAGCATCACCGATAGAAAGAGGATAAGTGACAGTTTGATGCCATGTTTTGCTATATTCCTCACAGCTCCCATGTTTCCCAATGATGACAATGTGTCATCTCCAGGACCTTCTGACTGTGTAGTATCTTGGTGATCTGGACATTGTATTCTGGAATCCAGCTATTGAGATCTGGCATCTACTTCTCTATTTTATATATGTATATGTTATATTGATTACATGCATTCATTTTCATGGCTGACTTAGGTGTCTCTATTTCACCTTTTTAAGTGTTCAGCATTTGTGTGTGTATGAATCTTAACTATATGTGTTAACATGGTTATGATAATGAACTATCATAACCTGGGGGCTTTCTTTAGTAAGTAGTGGGGGTGTCCAGCCAAGTGTGCCTAGAAATATTGTATTCATATACAGATATATTTTGTAGTGCCAGTACTTGAGTTGCCCTACTCCAGAAATAAGTTGAGCGTATATTGGCCACGGGGAATCCCTTAGACCAATACGAGCCAAACGACTCAACATAATTATTTCTGAGTGCTCTTGGTTCTGAAGGAGAAATCCTTACATCAGGCACGTGACAGGAGTGGTATGTGACACTCATTCTAGTGCCCTTTTTGTGATTTACTGGGTGGACTAGGCGAATTTTGCGAATATACTAGACTAGAAGAATATACAGAGTGGACTAGAAGAATATACAGAGTGGACTAGAAGAATATACAGAGTGGACTAGAAGAATATACAGAGTGGACTAGAAGAATATACAGAGTGGACTAGAAGAATATACTAAGTGGACAAGATGAAAATACTAAGTGGACAAGAAGAATATACTAAGTGAACAAGATGAAAATACTAAGTGGACAAGAAGAATATACTAATTGGACAAGATGAAAATACTAAGTGGACAAGAAGAATATACTGAGTGGACAAGAAGAATATACTGAGTGGACAAGAAGAATATACTGAGTGGACAAGAAGAATATACTGAGTGGACAAGAAGAATATACTGAGTGGATAAGAAGAATATACTAAGTGGACAAGATGAAAATACTAAGTGGACAAGAAGAATATACTGAGTGGACAAGAAGAATATACTGAGTGGACAAGAAGAATATACTAAGTGGAAAAGAAGAATATACTGAGAGGACAAGAAGAATATACTGAGTGACAAGAAGAATATACTGAGTGGACTAGAAGAATATACTGAGTGGACTAGAAGAATATACTGAGTGGAAAAGAAGAATATACTGAGTGACAAGAAGAATATACTGAGTGGAAAAGAAGAATATACTGAGTGGACAAGAAGAATATACTGAGTGACAAGAAGAATATACTGAGTGGAAAAGAAGAATATACTGAGTGGACAAGAAGAATATACTAAGTGGAAAAGAAGAATATACTGAGTGACAAGAAGAATATACTGAGTGACAAGAAGAATATACTGAGTGGACAAGAAGAATATACTTAGCGGACAAGAAGAATATACTGAGTGGACTAGAAGAATATACTGAGTGGACTAGAAGAATATACTGAGTGGACAAGAAGAATATACTGAGTGGACAAGAAAAAAAAATACTGAGTGGACAAGAAGAATGTACAGTGTTGACACGAAGAATGTATTGGCGTTACAAACAGAATATTGCGAATATACAGCGTGAACAAGAAGGATATATTGGGTAGACAAGAATAAAATGGCGAATTCACTGGGTGGACAAGAAGAATATACTGAGTGCACTAGAACAATATAATGGGTGGACAAGAAAAATATTGCGAATATACCGAGTGGACAAGTAGAATATACGGAGTTAATAAAAAGAATATACAGAGTCGACAAAAAGAATATATTGGGCTGACAAAAAGAATTTGGCGAATACACTAGGTGAAAAAGAAGAATATACTGGGTGGACAAAAATATATTAAGTGGACAAGAAAAATATTTTTGGTGGGTAAGAAAAATAGTGCGAATATACAGGTGAACAATAAAAATATATTGGGTGAACTTAGAGAATATACTAGGCGGACAAGAAGAATATACTAGGTGGACAAGAAGAATGTACTAGGTGGACAAGAAGAATATACTAGGCGGACAAGAAGAATATACTAGGCGGACAAGAAGAATATACTAGGCGGACAAGAAGAATATACTAGGCGGACAAGAAGAATATACTAGGCGGACAAGAAGAATATATTGGGCGGACAAGAAGAATATACTAGGTGGACAAGAAGAATATACTAGGCGGACAAGAAGAATATACTAGGTGGACAAGAAGAATATATTGGGCGGACAAGAAGAATATTAAGAATATACTGCGTGGACAAGACAAATATATTGGGTGGACAAGACAAATATATTGGGTGGACAAGACAAATATATTGGGTGGAGAAGACAAATATATTGGGTGGACAAGACAAATATATTGAGTGGACAAGACAAAAATATATGGGTGGACAAGACAAATATATTGAGTGGAGAAGACAAATATATTGGGTGGACAAGACAAATATATTGAGTGGACAAGACAAAAATATATGGGTGGACAAGACAAATATATTGAGTGAACAAGACAAATATATTGGGTGGACAAGAAAAATATATTGGGTGGACAAGAAATATATATGGTTGGAAACAATAAAAAATATTGGGTGTATAAAATGAATATATTAGGTGGACAAGAAGAATATATGGAGTGGACAAGAAAAATATATGGGTGGAAACAATAGAAAATATTGGGTGTATAAAAAGAATATATTAGGTGGACAAGAAGAATATATGGAGTGGACAAGAAAAATATATGGGTGGAAACAATAGAAAATATTGGGTGTATAAAAAGAATATATTAGGTGGACAAGAAGAATATATGGGTGTATAAAAAGAATATATTAGGTGGACAAGAAGAATATTGCGAATACACCGGATATGCAAGAAGGATACATCATCCAAGAAAAGAAAACTGGCTATGTTCACTCACAAATTTTCAGTTGATTATGTGGACACATTTGTGATAGTCACCAACCAACATATAAATAGTTTCTGTCGTACTTACTGTACTATGTTTTTCTTTCTATATTATTCACTTTTTGTTATTACTATAGATTATATAAGCCTATCAAATGTGTAAGAAATACTAAATAATTATTATTAAAATGTTTTTCTCTGCTTTTATCTTCTAGTTTGTATATGTGTATATGCATTTACACATATTCTTTTCTCCAGCTTATTCGTAATTTTTTTTCTTTGCAGTACTCAAGGAAAGGCCGGAAACACACCGTAAAAACAGGATTGTTAGAGTGAAACTGGGACGCATTGTTAGCCCGGTGTGGTGACGTCACGTCAAGACGACGTAATCAGCTCCACGTCCTAAACTAGAAACTGTTACGAATCAACAATTGCAACAGCAACCGGGGGTCCCACACACTAATACCCCCACCCCTCTTTCCCTCTTGCTCCAGCATCACTCTCCCCCTCCCTGTTCACTCCAGCCCACTCCCACTCCTCACATAACCAGATGAAGACGTACAAAGTAGCTACCCAGTACTAATTAATCATCGAGTCAATATTGTCTTTGTGCGCCAGATTTTGCCTGTCAGTGTCACTCTGGTGTTTAGAAATGATCATTGGCGGGCGCTCGCCTACAACCACAAGCCAGTCCGGGCTGGGAGATCGATGTGGGAGTTTTATTATAATTACCCAGGGGCCATTTCCGACGGCAACGGATGGTGGCTGTTGTCTGATGTTGTCGTCTGTCGTACATTACCCGTGAAGTCTCTGGGTTGTTTTTTGTTGTCTGCATTAATTGTGATATCTAATTGTACGGTCAGACAGATAATAAGTTATCCAGTCAGACACACAGACAGATAGGTAGATTAACATACGAAAAGAATTGACAGATGTTAAGCCATCCAGAACTACACCCACAAATTAACAGAGGAAATGGCGCACAGATGTACCGTCATCCAGACAGATGGATAGACTTTCAGACAAACAGACAGATAGATATATAGTCATCTAGACAGACAAACAGAAGACAGACAAACAGATAGATATATTACCGGACCAACTGTCATAGACATATGAAGTCGTATAGATGTTTACGTTTATACAACGGATCAATATCATGGCACAAGGCACTTAAAAGTGCTCCGTTCTTCTTCTAACTCAAGCCTGAGTCTGAAGAATATCCGTTGCCCGGCGAGGTTCCTGAAATTCTTTCGGTAGATTATTAAACTCCAATTTTACCCGGGCAGAGCCTTTGGGCTACTCTTTTCGATGTCCAACTTTCAAGGGATTTCTTTACGTGCGGAACAATGCACACGGGTGTCCGATCTTACTACCCAGAGACCAGAGAAAATACTAGAAGTCCACGTGAAAAAAAAAAATCCCAGCCTTCACCGGGGCTTGAATCTGGGACCTCCAGCACTCCAGGCGGACACCATACATCGAGACCACTTAGCCCCTGGTCATAGATAACATAACCCTTGACCCATTAGGGTCTCAGAGCTGCATTGATAGAAGCACTAGCACATAAAACCCGTCATCTCTCTCTGTCTGCTGCTTGATGAAGAATAAGTGTTTGACAACTTAGTCCTTCAATTTCTTGATGTTTTCATTCTAGTTTCTACTTTGCCCTCCTCTTCTTCGACTCCCCCCCCCCCCCCCCCCCACCGCCCACCCCAACTTCCTCCCCAATGTTCCTTGATGTACCGTCTTTGCAATCGAATCATGTCTCACCACGTGCCCAAACCAAGCTAACTTGTGACGTTTAACCACTGCCAAGAGAGTCTCCTGATGTCCCGCAAATGTGTACATTTTATCTCTGACATATTCATTAGTTTTGTGTTCTAAAAAACAAATTCGTACAATGCGTCTGTAGCATTTACATTCGAAAGCTTGAATTCTCCTTTCCAATTCCACAGTGAGAGTCCAACTCTCACGTCCTCATCTTCAGCAACCAGGGCAGAGTTTCAGTACTGATGGTACAGGTCACAATCTGGTTATATGTCCGTCTTGCCTTTCCTCTGAGTGTAGTGAGCCGGCCAGACCCTCTGGTTACACCCAGGTGCCTCATCTCTCCAAGCTCTTCCACATCGTATTCAGATGCGACATTGTTGCCATATCAAGTCTTGTCTTAATCTCTTTGGTACAGCAGCCATCGTTTCATATGTGGGAGCCAAGATATTTAAAGGTTTCAACTTCTTTTAGTTGTTTCCCTTGTATTGGTTTGTTGGTAGGTAATTGATTGTGGTAACTATTTACCAGAATCTGGCTTTTCTCTGCATTTTCTCTGCCCGTAGTCATAAATACAGACAAACATACAAACAAAACGCAGCAGATTGGTAGACATTGAGTCATACAAACATATAGATGAACGTACCCAAGGACGGACGACAGACAGACATATCGATAGCGAAACAGACAGACAATAGTGGTTTCTCTAACATAAACGCAAATTGCCAGATTGTAATGCTCGCTCCCGAGTAACCCTAAATTAGGTCAGCTGAAATTATTCATGAAACAGATCCAGGTGGCCGGGAAATGCGGTCCCCCGAGAGACATCAATGCCTGAGCTATCTGGCATGGCTCATGATTAAAACGGTGATTTTGTTTATAGCTTTAGAGAAAACTTCAGATACCTACCTGCACATCGCTGAGGTAGTTGAACTATTTCAGACGGAATGCTAGGACGTGGGAGATCCATTCTCCTGCTAGAGCGGAGATCGGCGTTCTTCAGTCCGTGACCACTGATGGTTCATGGAAAGGTTTTGATGGTTCGCCATAAGTTTCTTTCTAATCCCCTTCATCTTTCTTCTTATCGTTCACCGGCTGTAAATTCCGGCAGAAAGTTCGGGTTGTCCTTCCACTTCTAGACTTTGGTCTTGCACTAGAACTCAAGTTTTGCGGGAACATCCGTTTTACAAATCTGACTTATGTGTATGCAGACTGTTGGTTTCCTTGCTTTCCATGCAGATGCACTCCGACCTTGAAGGAAGCATCCCTAATTAGTTCACAATACGTTTGTTAGGGGCCGTGATCCCATCCACCACTCCCCGAAATGGGGCCCTTGAGCCCATCATCTAGCGGCTACCTGACGCAGCCACTTCGTTGCTGAAAACGTTTGCTAATCTCCGAGCAATTGCAGATGAGATATTGGCGGACATTTATAATCTTGTGACATCGGATTCACAAATAGTCTGCTGTCTATATTTATTTTATTTTAGTATTTTCTTTTTGTTGTCAGGTTGTCTGCGAAATAATTTCGCCTGCAGTTTGTCCCCCCGTGAACTGTCCTCGGCAGGATTAACACCCCAGGGATGAGAATTCTACATGTACAAGTGATGGACAAGCCTAGTTTGATCGTAAGGATATGAAAAGGCCTACCGTCATTACGAAGCAACCTGAAATCTGGACAATTCAGAAATAGGAGTAATCAAATGCTCCCGGGTGTTCCAGCTCACTGGTGTACTCATTGCGAAGAACACTGTTTTAGTTTGTGTCAACACTGTTCTAACGCCAACATGAATGACAAGAAGAAAGACGGACAATTTGATGTGAATAAGATTGTGTATTCAAAAATGTAATCAATAACGGACAACCATAGAACAGAAACAATTATTGTAATTTGAGGCAAGAAAGCCTACGCGAGGGGACATCAAACAGGCTAGTGTACATAAACTTGGCGGTTATTTAATCGTTGAAATTAAAGTTCATCACTTTAGCAACAAAACAAAACAAACAATAAAGAAATAAAAAGGTAATCAGTTGGGTTATAAATTACTGCCACTAAATATTTTAAACCTGTTTAAATGCAAAGAGAAACGCTAAACGAACCAATCAGACGTAGAGTTGACTTTCTATGCATACGTGGAATGCCGGGAGATTGTTAAAACAAATACTGCATGAATTTTGCCTTTGGTAAATACAATTCAGGACATAAGTGAATCATTTCAAATAAATGTTTTGTTCACGTTTGAATGTTAAAAATGAAAGCCACATTTAAAATGTCGTAACACACGGCAAAATATGTTGATTTCGTAAAATTGTAGTGTGCGTAGATAAAACAAGCTTTGTGTTTTCTGTGACCTACAACTGTCATTAAAACTAGTTAAAGTAACAACTGTCCCGGATTGCGGTTTAAAGCAAACGGAACACAAAGTTATAAAATAATAAATATGACAAAATTTTTCAACTTAGCAAACTGCAGACTGACAAATATAGGATGTGGGAAGCGACTGAGAAAAATGTCTGTGAAATATCAACTAGAACGCCTGTTTTGAATGTAACAACTAGGATTAAAGCATTTGAAATAACATTTCAAGTCATTATCATGTAGCAGGTCCTTTTGCAGAACGTCGCTCTCATCACAGTCTGCCTGAAAAAATCTCGGTCTCTCGCCAGTTCTCATGCACTTTCAAACTCAAGGAGTCACTTATATCCTGTGCCCATCTTCGTGTCGGTCGGCCCTGCCCCTCCTTCCTGGTACCATGCCTTCTGCTATATTTTTTTTTTCCCAATCCGTTGTGGCGCTTGATATGACCAAACTTTTTCAGTTTCTGAGACAGGATGCTGTTTATTAGCCAATCTTCCTTGATGTTCAGATCTGTCAACATGTCAGTATTTCTGCTCTTTTTCGTCCAAGATATTCTGAGAATCTTTCTATAGCATTTCAGCTCAAAAGCCCCTATTCTCTGTCTTAAGGACTGGGAGATAGTCACCTACTCACATCCGTATCTAGCCACAGGAAAGATGCATGCTATTAAAATTCTAATTTTGATCTCCTTGCTGATGCTTAACCATAGACTTTTTAGGCTGCTTAATCTTTGTATTGCTATGGCCATCTTCATTTTAGTTTCTATCAAACAGTTTCCACTGCTGTTTATTTTAGAATTACTGTCACAGAAAAGTTTTTAAAAAAAAAGTAAACATTAACTGAACCTTTGAGGCCATGAAAGGTCTCTGGTAAATACAAACTAATCGCAGCATTTTTTAATGAATCAAATCATTCCCTGTATGGCCTAATCTCCATACTCTGTCACCAGTATCATATCTGCTTTCCTGTGCACATAGTCTAATCCGTCAAGCCACAGGATTACGTACAACACAATGCTGGGATAGGATAAGTCAAGAACGGACATCATAACTCTCAGGACATTTTTATAAGCGCAACATTCTCTTCTTTAACAGCCAGCGCAGCGTTTCATATCCAATGGTAGCAGGAGCAGTGCGGCTAACGGGCGTCTTGCCAAGTCAGTGTCAAACTCTAGCCACAAGGATGCGTCCATTGTTAGGATGGAAACAAGCATGGTTGCACCAGACTAGGATCAGCAACAGCGGGAAGTAGAGGCCAACAATCAACATCATAGTTGTGACGTGACGGGTGGTCTTTAATGGTTTATAATGTTGAGTAGGGATTTTCCTCTCAACACATTCCCTCCACCAGATTAACCGAACTAAAATCTGAGCTATGTTGCTCTCAGACAAAGTCCTGAATATCCAAGAAAACAGCCATATTGGCTCGTTAAGTTTTAACATTAGCTGCACTTGGTACCCACAAGAGAAGGCAAGGAATTTTAGATGTCTATCATACTTAATGAATTATTAGACAGGGCAAGTGATTCCTCCGTCATCTACCTTCTCCCGGTGTTATTATTAATAATTAAAGAATTATTATCATATTTGAGCCCCCACCAAATGGTATTCTATCCTAACAGTTTAATTAAACATGTAAGAACAAATATTTGGAATTTAACAAACTATGTAGTTTAAAACTTGACATACAGCTTTATTTACTACAATGAAATTACCAGCTTGTTGATTTACACAAACAGTGACTGGTTAACGTGATAAGTGATAAGCTTCAGCGAGACAAACAGCTCGGGGTTTAGAGTGGTATGATAATGATGATAATAGGTTAGCATAAAGGGGTCAACTCAACTTATAAGCCTCTGACAGCCGTGAGGAACTGTCAAGCTTGTCCAACTCTTCCTTGCCTGTTGTCTGCCTGTTTCAGCTTATTCTCCACTTCATCCCCACCTCGTTCTTCACATCGTTCTCCACCTCGTTCTCCCGCTCGTTTCCAGCTGGCCGAGTCTAACACAATGTAGTCTCTTTCATGGACTGATCGTCACATGGGCGCTGTAATCATGGAAACAAAACACATACGTGTAGTATCTTGACTTACACTAAGAATACATGTATCAATTAATATAACATAGAATAATAAAATATAGCCCATCACTCCTCCTCATATTCCACATCCTCTCCAGTCTAGTCTGAAGGTCTTTTGTCTTACATGGACGTCACATATCCTGCCTTCCCTCTTCATGCTATGTCATGATAGTTGACTTTCTAAGTCTGTTGTCCGTTTTCACTCAGACTTCGAATTGGCTGACATAGATTTGACATAAACATGTGGCGCAGGTTATGTGCTGAACCCGCAAACAATTTATATGTGCACGCTGTCCTGAATATTATCTTTCAGTGACCGTGAATTCTATACACCCATCATCCTTCCCCTGGGGTTATAAATCCCCTGTTCAGGTGAACACATTAAGTGATCACAGGGTGGGCACACAAAACGTAGCAGCATCCCTGCACATATTTGGGCATCATTTCCCACAGTCAAACTCATATTTTGGCTGATCATGGAAACAATATAATTACATTTCATTATAGCAAATGTCATTGTTCACATCTTATTTTATACACATGAAAACATACAATGAAAAACATGTGACACAAACATACAAGAAATAGGAATAGTTTAGCAGTTCCCTAACTGAGATACTGAATACTCACACAGAACTATTTCAAGCAGAATGTGCAGACAAATTAGGAAAAGGTAGTATAGACTAAGCTTAACTCCCTAACCTAAGTATACAAGATTAAAATTAATATTTTCTCTTACCTGGGAACTTTTCCATCTATCGCCAAACCCGAGTACGACAGTAAAATATACCTTTACGTCGACCTGTGTTTGTTTGCCGGCAGGCTGCGATTAATGACGGGAATTCCACAGGCTCGAAGTATAAGTATCAATCTATTGTCCAAGTTAAACTCCTCCCTTTACTTAGTTTTTACCCAACCCTCAAGATGATGGCTTAAGCTCCGCCTCTGAAGTACCTATCAAGTCAAATTAGCTAACAAGTGACCTGTCACTCACAGTGAACGGCCTACAGTACGACCTTGACCAAGATAAAACATTCCTAATTGCCAAACACCTGTTCTCTCCAGAATTACACTGACGTGTTAAACTTTAAACTTCTCGTCGCCTCAATGTCTACAGTCCGCTCAATTCGTGTTAGCTAATCTTTATGACCTACGGTCCAGCTCAGGTGTGATGCTAAGTTCCCCGTTCGCTGGCCTCTACAGTCTGTGGTCAGGAGATAAAATTCTGACACTGGCATGAGAATAGAATTCCTAGCTACAGTGTAAAGTTTTAGGTAATATTACCCAAGGTTCAGTCGCTTTGTCTGGACTAAGGACTGGAAACATTTAAATCAATACGGTTTAAAGTAACATTTGGTTAAAGGGCATAGTCTCTTGTCTCTCAATAACCAGAAGAACTTATTACAAGTACTAACTTCTGGAATCACTGAGATCGTTTCGTGACAATAGTATACAGTGGGAACAACAGAATCAGTCGCATGGTCATTTTATCGTTGTGTATGGTGTGTGTGTGTGTGGGGGGGGGTATGTGGGTGTGTTTATGTGTGAATGTGTCCCCGCGTGCATGTTTGTGCGGTCACCATATAGCTACTGCTTGTGCAACTGTTGCCTGGTGGGGTCCCAATCATTTCCACGGTGAGACTCTATTACCATTGTCGAATGCCAACAGAGCGACTTTTCTTTGCTTTTTTTTAAATTTTTTTTTTTTTTTAGTTTTTTATCTTAGAAATCGAACTCTAGAACTCGAGGATCAGGAAACTGTGGAACGCATTCACTAACCAGATCAGAGAATCACCTCATCTTCAGAGCTGCGGAAACCTGCATGGTTGCCAGACAGTGGGGCAGCCATGGACAGGAGAGACTAACAATGAACATTATAAGGGATTCTAAAGATTCTAAAGCATCTCACGGACTTCTCCGGTCGTGGCCATGGATGACACAACAAGGGACCATGACATCATAGATGGAACAAAAAGGGTTAACGGTATTGTCAATAGGATACAATTCCTGTCTTCTTCTTCTTTTTCTTCTTCTTCTTCTTCTTCTTTTTCTTCTTCTTCTTCTTCTTCTTCTTCTTTTTCTTCTTCTTCTTCTTCTTCTTCTTCTTCTTCTTCTTCTTCTTCTTCTTCTTCTTCTTCTTCTTCTTCTTCTTCTTCTTCTTCTTCTTCTTTTTTTTTTCTTTACTTGCCAACCTATCAGCTCTTTTATTTCCATCGACGCCCGAGTGTCCCACGACACAAATTTAGCTGACTTCACACACAGTGGACTTTTTATAATAATTCAAGCCATTGACCTCACACGCATGAACCTTCCAGTTCATAGTCATTGAATCACCGAGTACACAGGCGAGGGTGTAGTTGTGTTTTCGAGCCGCGCGAAAGTTTGCGTTACTGTCATCCCCTCCATCGTCATGTTGTTGGTTGTAGACTGTTTGTTCCTTGCCTCTAAGGCATATGAACTCCGTCTTTAAATGAAACACCCCCTTGTTAGTTTCCTCCTACGACATGCTTGTCAGGGGCAATGGGTTCGTTCACGAAATAAGGCCCGAGAACCCACATGAAGAAAAAGAAAATATAATTTCACGTAAGTAATTTCTTGACAGTTTTAAATGTCACCATGGCGCGACACTCTCGATTTTAAAAACAAATTAGTCTTGGAATCAAATAAACAAACAAGGTTTCACATTGCAGAAGCCATATTATCGTACTATTTCGTCATAATTCGGTTGATTCGTTTATGAGATTTCGCAAAGTATAACAATACGGTCACATTTTCAATAACAAGATTCTAATAGTTGCAAATTAAATAAAGCAGTAGCTGAAATGAAACAGAAGCTACAATATCATACGTGCTATTCACAACCCGGTTAATCACAGCCGACAAGGGAAAAACAAATCAAGAACTATCTAATGGAGTACGGACAACATGGATCCATAGATAATTTGCTGAACAAGAAAAAAAAGGAGAGAAGACAAAACACAATGCTGGCAGATATTTGTATTGGAGAGCGATGGATAATGGTTGTAATGAATGTTCTCAATCATGAGTTTTGACTGTGGATCAGCGGGAATTCCCTGCAAATATCAGATTTGCACAATCGAAATTATCGAAGAAATAATTGAGGAAAGCAAATAAACAATGGTCGTTGAATATCACAGACGTGTACGGGAAATACGTCCAGCGGTCTAAAAACGTAGTTGAGAATGCAGAGTAATAGACAAGAGATTAGAAGATATGATAAATAATGAAAACATGGAACGTTTTAGTTTTTACATTTTTGTCACATCTTTATTACAGTAAGTGGAGAGTTTTCGTGGTAGTCCTCAAAGGCGGATGTGGGGGTGGTGGGGGGGGGGGGGGGGGGTGAGGCGGCGCACAGATAAAACTCAGCTCGCTTACATGTTTTCCAGGAGGTTCAGAGACACTTGAGCCTTTTTTAAATGTACAGTAATAATAATTGGGATCTTGTGGGAGGGGAGGGATTTGTGGGAATACAGATTCCCTAAAATGTATTTGGGATGCGCAGCTCTCAACACCGCCCCCTTCCCCCTTCCCCCTCCCCCCTTTCCCCCCCCCCTCCCCCAATTCTGATGACTGGGGAGAGACTGAGACTGTATGAACCCGCTGACTGAGGTGCCCCTGTCTAAATATTTAAATAAATAAACTAATTTCAGAAGTGACGTAGGCATCTTATATTCTCAATCTTCCAAGCGTTCAGGGCTGCAAATTCCGGCGGATACTTCTGGCTGTGCGTCCACTTCTGGACTTTGGTTATGTTTCAGAGTTTTGCGTGCACATCCGTTCCACAGATTTGAATTATTTTATGCCGACTGTTTGTTCTCTGCCTCCTAGACAGATGCACCCCCAACTTCAAAGGAGCATATATTATATGAAACAAATCATTCCCTGAATGGCTTCATCTCCATACTCTGTCACCAGTATCATATCTGCTTTCCTTGCTCTTCATAACTCACCAGGTTGTTCCACCATAAGCTGGCTGAAGTTCAATAACCTATTTCGAACCAAAAATAATACATTAGTAATACAAATGATGTCAAAGCATAAGATGGATGACTCAATCTCCATACTCTGCCATTGTTATCACATCTGCAGTTCCTCCCTCCTCATTTCTAATGTCACAATTTGTGCCCCATCACGCCGGCTGGAGCTCAGAGATAACCTATTTTGAATCAAACAATACTTCAGTAATTACACCTAATGTCTTTCTGGCCGTGAGATGACAGCAACTTGTCCGTTATTTTTTTTTTTTTTTTCAAGTATTTTTACATGTTTATGTCCCCTGCAACAATGAAAAATGCAGCCTTTTAAAGGCGTGCTTTGTGTCAGGTTTTTTTTTTTTTTTTCTGCAAGAGCGCGATGTTCTTCATGAATGTGCCAAGTTCGATTATGCATTTTAGCCTCTAGAAATGTGAGCAAAACGTTTGAACACATCATTTCCGTTCATGTTCGTTTATGTGAAGATGAGTGACGTGGCAATAAACCTCCTGCAAGGGGAGCGACGGAGAACAGAAGCATCCATTGATTGGACTACATGGCTGTGGGCTGCAACTGTCGAGGAGGCAGCATGGACTACATGGCTGTGGGCTGCAGCAGTCGAGGAGGCAGCATGGACTACATGGCTGTGGGCTGCAACTGTCGAGGAGGCAGCATGGACTACATGGCTGTGGGTTGCAGCAGTCGAGGAGGCAGCATAATATGTCTAGTAGACTGCGGTAAATCGTATCAAAGGTTATATGTACGATTGGTTTAATGGGGGTATCATTGATGGGGTCAGTTGTAGTAATAATAGTAGCAGCAATAGAAATGGTATTATGATCACGAATAGTGATAGCGATAGCTATTGTAATAGTGGCAGTAGGGTATTGGTATTATTAGTTGTATTAGTAGTATTACTATTATTATTGGTGGCCGCACCAGCAAGAGTTATAGTAGTAGTAGTAAAAGTAATAATTGCAGTAGTAATAATTGGTACTAGATTAGTAGTAGTAAAACAGAATAACAGAGGTAGTAGTAGCAGTGGCACCCCTGCCATTACAGTAATGACACATACAGCTATCTTTTCTATTTAATCTACACTACCGGTAGTATAAACTTAAAAGCATTTCACAGAGGCAAAACAGAGGCCACAACAACAGTAGCAAGCAAATCAAAAAAAAAAAAAAAATGACTACAACAGCAGTAACAACCAACGTAACCTCGAAATAAGATAATCAATTAAAAAAATGTTTTCCATGAGCCAGTTTTCTTGATGAAAGTGCTAACCCTTGGCCCAGTACGTGTGGGAGGCTGAGTCATTCTTGATTGACTCTCCCCGGGGACTTCTCGCTCTGCTCTACAAAGCAGATGAGTTCAAAAGCCACGTGATTACTCAACTTCTAACGATGTGAACTGAACATCTGAATGTAGGTCGAAGGAGGTGAGAACTGGTTATGTTGTTGTTGTCCTATGTTTGACATTGGAAAAAAGTAACGGCACAGTGACTAGAACAAAAGTAATGGCACAGTGCATAGATCAAAAGCAATGGCATAGTGCCTAGAACAAAAGTAATGGCACAGCGCCTAGAACAAAAGCAATAGCATAGTGCCTAGAACAAAAGCAATGGCACAGTGCCTAGAACAAAAGCAATAGCATAGTGCCTAGAACAAAAGCAATAGCACAGTGCCTAGAACAAAAGCAATGGCACAGTGCCTAGAACAAAAGTAATGGCAAAGTACATAGAACAAAAGTAATGGCACAGCGCCTAGAACAAAAGCAATAGCATAGTGCCTAGAACAAAAGCAATAGCACAGCGCCTAGAACAAAAGCAATAGCATAGTGCCTAGAACAAAAGCAATAGCACAGTGCCTAGAACAAAAGCAATGGCACAGTGCCTAGAACAAAAGTAATGGCAAAGTACATAGAACAAAAGTAATGGCACAGCGCCTAGAACAAAAGCAATAGCATAGTGCCTAGAACAAAAGTAATGGCAAAGTACATAGAACAAAAGTAATAGCACAGCGCCTAGAACAAAAGTAATAGCACAGCGCCTAGAACAAAAGTAATAGCACAGTGCCTAGAACTAAAGCAATGGCACAATGCCTAGAACAAAAGTAATGGCACAATGCCTCAAACAAAAGCAATGGCACAGTGCCTTTAACAAAAGTAATGGCACAGTGCCTAGAACAAAAGCAATGGCACAATGCCTAGAACAAAAGTAATGGCACAATGCCTCAAACAAAAGCAATGGTACAGTGCCTTTAACAAAAGTAATGGCACAGTACCTAGAACAAAAGCAATGACAATCTACTTTCTCCAACATGCTTAGAAAAGTCACCATATGGCTTAACAGTTTAGATTAGGTGAGACGCGAACATTGCCCTGATCCGTGATTCTGGCGATCAGGTGAGAAGCGACATGTAACAACACACGCTTTATCGGCACGGCTCATGATGAGGTGATGAAGATGCGTGAGCTAGTGTGTGTTTTTCTGTGCACATGTCTGGGAACAAATGTGTGCTAGCAGCGACAAACGCACAGTATATATATATAA
>CAJHNH020002461.1:43177-58177 GCA_905116865.2 Candidula unifasciata | reverse complement strand
GTACTCATAAATGTGGCCAGATATTTGGTTGGCATGCAAGTAGTACTAATAGATGTATGGATGGTGCTCACACATGTGCACAGATAGTTGAGAGACGTATGAGGGGCACACACATGTGTACAGATACTTGAGAGACGTGTGAGGGGAACACACATGTGTACAGATACTTGAGAGACATGTGAGGTGCTCACAAATGTGTACAGTTACTTGGGAGACATGTGAGTGGTGCTTATACACTTACACAGATGTATGAGAGAATCCCATAAATGCTCAATACATCATTGCAGCAGACACAGCAAGGTAGCTCTCCCAGATTTGCGGACGGGCGCCAGAAATCCCCGGAACCGGCGATGATCTATGTTTTATTGCTTGTCTGTACATATATTTGTAAAGTTTGCTCGCTTTTATCATTTGTCTGTACAGACATTCGTGAAGTTTGCTCGTTTTTATCATATGTCTGTACATATATTCGTCAAGTTTGCTCGTTTATTTCACTTGTCTGTACAGATATTCGTGAAGTATGCTCGTTTTTATCACTTGTCTGTACATATATTCGTCAAGTTTGCTCCTTTTTATCACTTGTCTTTACATATATTTGTGAAGTTTGCTCGTTTTTATCACTTGTCTGTACCAACATTCGTAAAGTTTGCTCGTTTTTATCACTTGTCTGTACAGATATTTGTGAAGTTTGCTCGTTTTTATCATTTGTCTGTAAAGATATTTGTAAAGTTTGCTCGTTTTCATGACTTGTCTGTACAGACATTCGTTAAGTTTGTTCGTTTTTATCACTTGTCTGTACAGATATTTGTGAAGTTTGCTCGTTTTTATCACTTGTTGTTGCAGACATTTACAAGCCCTGGTTGCTTTATCACTTGTTGTTGCAGACATTCTCAAGCCCTGGTTGCTTTGTCACTTGTCTATACTCTGTCCCAGTTTTAATCAATATCCCCGAAAACACTTTTGATCGTGGGACGGCTTTGGACACGGAATCTGATATCACATAATAACGAGGTGAAGCCCACTAATAAACATAATGTGCCATTGAATGTGCAATCAATACAAATGTAAAATCACATCCCCACAGATTTGGAATATCCAGTTTCTTTCATTTCTATATGTGGATATTGTCTGAAGAATGCGCATGCGCGCTAGTTCCCTAGAGTGATCGGCCATATTCTTGGTATCGACGATCGGTTGCCAGCGTCGACTTCCGGAGTTTGTTGTAAAGGGGTTCTCAGACTGAAGTTCCAGCAATCCTTGGTGCCTTGTTGTGTAGTGGATACAGGTGTTAGGGTCACTGAAACATGGCATGTTAAGTATCTTGAGCTCCTCTCCTAGAAGAATGTGGTGGGAGGGGCGGGGATTGGGACTCACAACTCTGTGCCCCATCTCTGAGAAATTTTTAAAGCCTGTAGTAGCCTCTCTGACGACGCATACAAGTTATGTTTTTAATTCCTTGTTAACAAATGCCATATTATTTCAAATATATTATATTTTTTGACATTCTGCATATTATGATGATTACTATTACACACTTTAAACAAGATCTCGCTCCCTCATACCCACCCCAGCACCCCTAAAAACGTCTCACTCGAAGTCCAATAAATTATATAATACTATGTTTGGGCGGCAGGCCACCACCGGAAACCCTAGACACCCTTGTCAACATCCACAGAAGTTAAAACCGGAACAGCCGTAATTGTGACGCCCACCCGGTGTAATCTGCGGTTCTGTGTGGGTAGGGATGCGCAAACACACACACACACACACACACACACACACACACACACACACACACAAGTCTGGAGAGAAGTCTCAAACTACAACAGATGTTCCGGCAAAAAGCCAACGTGTTTACACTTCAACTCTCACGAGAAGCGAGACGTTGATGGGATTATTGACAGGAAATAAGCAGATTACTCCGCGGGACAGATGACAACCGAGGAGGGATGCCTGTAGAGAACTAGTTTGTAGTGAAGATCACCTAATGACGTTACAGAGAGTCTGGCGTAGTCAACTTTGTCGATTTCTGCCCAAGTTAACGTCATATCTGTCAGATGTTTCATCTAATTGCTATTTATATGGGCGCCAATTGTTAGGATTCTGTTAAATTCAATGTTATTTTTTCGTTGAGTAATTTCTTACATTGATGGAGTGATACATTCTTATGTTTTATATTACTTTGATGGACTGTGTTATGATCGTGCAATAGTAAATGCTTGCCTTACATTGTAATGAAAGGTTAAGGACCCCTTCCCACGCATTCAGGCATATTGGGCACATAGGGCCTAATATATAGTTTATATATCAATCGGCATTTGGTGTCTGATTTGATCAACATCACATCGACCACCCATTCAATGCTGTTGACCTGGGAGCCAAGGTCATTTCTCAAAACTGTCTGGCTCTGTAGGAAACTCAAGCCCCTACTTTCGGATCCGCAGACAAGAGTCTAGCCGCTACAACAAGGCAGCTCCCAACATCCCTGTCGTAGGAGGCTACTAATTAAGAGGTTTTCTTCTATGTCAGGGTGCATCTGATTGAGGGACAAAGAACTAACAGTCTGCATAAAAATTAGCCTGGTCTTTAAAATGGATTTACATGCAAAACTCAAGTTCTGGATGAAAACCGAAGTCCAGCAGTGGACGAAAAACCAGAACTATCCACCGGAGTTTGCAGAGGGTAATGTTTAGATAAAGAAGAAAGTCCATAAAGCAACTCTTCTGCCAGCGCCTTTCACGGTTTTCGTGTCAAGTGTTCGAGCACATACCAGCTGACCTGTCTGTGTCGCCAAGTTGGCTCAACCGCTGAATGCGCAGACGAACAAAATGAGCTGTCCATCTGGTCGGAGAAGTGTCCAGTCTGTCCATCTGGTCGGAGAAGTGTTCAGTCTGTTCATCTGGTCGGAGAAGTGTCCAGTCTGTCCATCTAGTCGGAGAAGTGTTCAGTCTGTTCATCTGGTCGGAGAAGTGTCCAGTCTGTCCATCTAGTCGGAGAAGTGTCCAGTCTGTCCATCTGGTCGGAGAAGTGACCAGTCTGTCCATCTGCTCGGAGAAGTGTCCAGTCTGTATCATAACCAGTTCCTTCTGTCTGTTTTGTTTCCGACACTTTTGTCTACGAAAGTGATATAATTACACTGAAATCTGTAATGTTTAGACAACTTGTTACCTATTTTTGTGTTTTGATTATGCAGCTTGTTCCAAGTATCATTATTGCATGATGTCTTGATCTTAGTTTCTTTCCACGCAAACAATTATTATTCCTGTGTTTTGTGTGTAATTTGAACTAGATTATTGTTTATTGTTACTGTCATTGGTTTTATTAGGACAATACTGCAATTTTTTTTTATTTAATAAAAATACAAGTACTTCCATGTCAGCACTGAGAGGCGGCAGTAAAATTAATTAATGTGTTTTTCTTACAAATTTATTTTATTTTCAACATAATTTAATTCATTTAGTTCTTGGATTCGATTGAGTTTACCACCTAGATCTTGATTTAAAACTCAAGTGGATGTCACTGGTTCGATTTTTCTAATAAAAATAATAGACTGGGGAAAAAAGGGGGTTTGGGAAAGGGGGGGGGGGGGGGGGCGTAAAAGGCGAACATAGAAAAACAAACAGTACAACACTTTTGATGTCATGGGACATAACTCAGTCAATGGCAGGTCAAACGACAAATGCGAAAGAGTCACCAAGAAGTCGCTTTCACTGCGGACCAGAAAATCAACATTGAAGCTGAATCTTAGAATTTCATTAATACATTGGCAAAAGTTTCTGTCAAGCGCTGTAATTTATTTTATTTTTTAATGTAAAAGCAGAGATAAGGTTCTTAAAAAAGGAGGTATGGTTCATAAAAGGTAAATGTGGTTCCTGAACGGGAGATGTAGTTCATAAAAGGGAGATGTGATTCATGAAAGGCAGATGTGGTTCCATAAAGAGGAATGTGGTTCATGAAAGGGAGATGTGATTCATAAAAGGGATATGTGGTTCATGAAAGGGAGATGTGGTTCATAAAAGGGAGATGTGGTTCATAAAAAAGATATGTGGTTCCTGAAAGGTCGATGTGGTTCCTGAAAGGGAGATCTGGTTGCTGAAACGGAGATGTGGTTGCTGAAACGGAGATGTGGTTGCTGAAAGGGAGATGTGGTTGCTGAATGGGAGATCTGGTTCATAAAAGGGAGATGTGGTTCATGAAAGGGAGATGTGGTTCATAAAAGAGAGATGTGGTTCATAAAAGGGAGATGTGGTTTATAAAAGGGAGATGTGGTTCCTGAAAGGTAAATATGGTTAAGGAAAGGGATATGTGGTTCCTGAAAGGTCGATGTGGTTCCTGAAAGGGAGATCTGGTTGCTGAAACGGAGATGTGGTTGCTCAAAGGGAGATGTGGTTGCTGAAAGGGAGATGTGGTTGCTGAATGGGAGATCTGGTTCATGAAAGGGAGATGTGGTTCCTAAAAGTGAGATGTGGTCCCTAAAAGGGAGATGTGGTTCCTGAATGGGAGATCTGGTTCATAAAAAGGAGATGTGGTTGCTCAAAGGGAGATGTGGTTGCTGAAAGGGAGATGTCGCTGCTAAAAGGGAGATGTGGCTCTTGAAAAGTAGATGTGGTTGCTGAAAGGGAGATGTGGTTCATAAAAGGGATATGTGGTTCATGAAAGAGAGATGTGGTTCATGAAAGGGAGATGTGGTTCATAAAAGGGAGATGTGGTTCCTGAATGGGAGATCTGGTTCATGAAAGGGAAATGTGGTTCCTAAAATAGAGATGTGGTTCCTGAATGGGAGATGTGGTTCCTGGAAGGAAGATGTGCTTCCTGAAAGTAGCTTATTTTTCTTTCTTTTTTTAATAATTAATGGAATCAAGCCGAATGGAGGCATACAAAGGTAGATCACAGAATAAAACAAGATTTAGGAGAGGTCATGTTGTGAGAGCGGATGCTTTCTAGAATATCATAACCACTAGAAAGGTCCGTCTTAGAAGAAGAAGAGGCAGGGGCAGACCAAGAGGTATGCTAGAAGATGATCTGCAGCATGAGGAATATTAACTCCTGCAAAGTTCTGTGTGGAGATAAATCACTCACTGCCTCCGGTCTCTGGAAATATTTTTAATAATGATGGTGGTGTTACGACCATGGTGATGTTGCTGGTTTTACGACTATGGTGATGTTGCTGGTGTTACGACTATGGTGATGTTGCTGGTGTTACGACTATGGTGATGTTGCTGGTGTTACGACCATGGTGATGTTGCTGGTGTTACGACTATGGTGATGTTGCTGGTGTTACGACTATGGTTATGTTGCTGGTGTTACGACTATGGTGACGTTGCTGGTGTTACGACTGTGGCGGTGATAGTGGTGTTACGACTATGGTGATGTTGCTGGTGTTACGACTATGGTGATGATAGTGGTGTTACGACTATGGTGATGATAGTGGTGTTACGACTATGGTGATGTTGCTGGTGTTACGGCTATAATGATGATGATGAAGCTGGCGACGATGACGATGATGATGATGATGATAACAAACAACGAGTCAGTAGGTTGAAAAATAAATGAAGGCTCTCTACTTATGTCACTTATGAAAAACATGACCACCAGAGGGCGACCTTGGCTTCCAGCTTCACTAAGTCAGAAATGTCGTTTGGAATGTCCTCGAGAAATACCATGGTGAATATCACGGAGAAGTGTCCTGGGAAATGACATGGTTAATGCCTTGGGAAAATGTCCTGGGAAACTTCACGGGAAAAGTCCTGGTAAATGTCCTGGGAAACTTCACGGGAAAAGTCCTGGTAAATGTCCTGTGAAACTTCAAGGGAAATGTCCTGGTAAATGTCCTGTGAAACTTCAAGGGAAAAGTCCTGGTAAATGTCCTGTGAAACTTCAAGGGAAATGTCCTGGTAAATGTCCTGTGAAACTTTACGGGAAAAGTCCTGGTAAGTGTCCTGTGAAACTTCAAGGGAAATGTCCTGGTAAATGTCCTGTGAAACTTCAAGGGAAATGTCCTGGTAAATGTCCTGTGAAACTTCAAGGGAAATGTCCTGTTAAATGTCCTGTGAAACTTCAAGGGAAATGTCCTGGTAAATGTCCTGTGAAACTTTACGGGAAAAGTCCTGGTAAGTGTCCTGTGAAACTTCAAGGGAAATGTCCTGGTAAATGTCCTGTGAAACTTCAAGGGAAATGTCCTAGTAAATGTCCTGTGAAACTTCAAGGGAAATGTCCTGGTAAATGTCCTGTGAAACTTCAAGGGAAATGTCCTGGTAAATGTCCTGTGAAACTTCAAGGGAAATGTCCTGGTAAACGTCCTGTGAGATGTCATTGAAGAAATTATGGGAAATACAGGTTGCTGGCATGGTCAAGAGATCATCATCATCTTTAAGTGCTGAAAAGGGTAGGCTGTCATAAATGAATGAATGACTGAATAAATGAATGAATGAATTGACATCACTGCACTCGCGACATTCCCACAAGTGCTCTGTCCCCTTCTTCAGTTACCAGCGAAGAGTTGACATATTAATAGTACCTATTACAACTGGATGAAAAGTCTGCCTCTGTTTCTCTTATAAAATTAATATCTGTCACATGATGCCATCCCAAACGATCGCCAGAATTGCGGATTAATCAGTGTTCTTGTCTCGTTCGATCCATATGACTAAGATATCCAAGTACCTAGCCTCATTACCTTCTACTTCCTCTCTGTACATGAGTCTTGGCAGTTGTTTCCAAGTTCTGGAATCTATTTCTTCTCACAACATCTCAGAAAAGTGTGTAGTTTAACAGTTCAAATTAGTGTACTACTTTCACCTCTCTCGGGAGCTGACTAATTTTTTTTTTCCCCTATTATTTCTTGATGTTCTTTTCATTCTTCTTAATCACCACACTAACCGGCTGCGAGTTTCCACCGGCCTGCACAAAACAACCCAGTACGACGGAGCACGGTCTCTGGACACGTTCGGTCGTGACTTATGGCTGAGCAATGTGAAACTAACGTGCGGAATCAATACACTTCTTCCGTTGATGACGGCAATGTTTTTGCTGAAGTTCCCAGCCTCAGTGCCGGGTAAATCAGTGACCTGTTGGACTACATTGTAGCAATTATATTTGCCCTGCTAGTTCGAATTACTACATCTCCTTAAAGGACGTATGAAGGAAGAATGCAACGTGCCTACAACGGGTGTACAAATGAACATTCGGCATTTACATCTTAAGAGAGTTGTTGCAGGAGACGGACTATAAGTTGAAATGCCCAGTAGGCTATGGTGGCTTTTTTTTTTCTTTTTTTCTTCTTCTTCTTCGCCGTTTTCTTCTTTTTCTTCTATTACAGGCTTTTCTGCCCTATTCCTTAAAGGTGAGTCGGTACTTGCGTTTTAGTTTACAGCTAGGCTGCGATAATCGCGTCTTTCGACCACAAAAAGTTCACAATCTTTAGATTAGTCACATTATACGAAAATGCTTGTTAAGGTTCAGTGGGTCTGTTCGTTTTTCTCCATGAAAGTGTGCCATAACACGGACGAACTACTGTGATGTGGACACGGAAACCAGCAATGACAGGGCAACATTGAGAACTGACATTCACGATCCACGGACGGTTGGTCCTACTACGGCAGAGCTGTTTAACTGACGGCCCGCAGACCGAATCAAGGCAGCAGTGGCCCAGCAAGAGGTCTGCGGATCATTGCCAAAACTTTGATCTTTCGATGCGTGAAATGGGGCCTCTGAGTCGTGATTATCCCCATTTTGAGGATTTTAGAGTAAACAGTTAAAGCTCCCTGTCGTGTCGGATTGTTGTCGTAGGATCACCTAGAGGATCACGTCACAGAAACCCCTTTCAAACCAGTAACGGTAATATTAGGATACCGCTGCGGAAAGCAAGTGTAATCCAGCGTGGGTGTATAACAAAAGACAATTGAATTACCGACTGGTAGGAGTTGTCGAGGCCGATTCGTGCCAAGATATAAAAATGTTACAGGCAGGCTATGAATGGTACATGTACTTAGGTGAATTCGTAGGAACAAAATGGCGTGGATGTGTTGCATAGAGGGGCACAATGGAAAGGGTTTGAGAATTTAAAAAAAGGAAAAAGGGGGGAGGGGGAGAGAGATTGCAGAAAGGATGACAGTTGAGGGTCTGACAACAGACAAACTAAATACAAATAACTACAACAACGGTCATGAAATCCCTTGCAATAGCTGTGAAACATTTAATTAAGGCAGATGGGTCTTGCTAGTCACACTCGCCATCGCCATGACTTGTGAGTCCTATTCCTCTTCATAGTACAATACAACACTATCGTCTGGAAAGACGGAAAGTTGTCAACGATGGATATATAGGGCTAGACTTATATTTTTCAGACCATACGGCATTCGATGGGTGATGTAGTTAACATCTTGTCGGCCGCCTTCATTTCCCAGGACTGTATCTGGTAACCGTTCATGCTGGGTCGGCCCGCGGAGCCATGATCTTGTTTTTTACAGAAACAAATCTAACTGTACGGATTTGAACCTACAACCTTCAGGCCCGAGGCGAGCGTCTAGCAGCCACACCTCAACAGATCGCATAAATATCTGTCCCCAGCCACACAGAAAACAATGATGATAGTTGTGATTATTGCCAATACAAAAAAAAAACCAAGAAAACGATAAATGAAAACATGAAAATCTATGATTTATTCAGAATGAAAAGATATCTAAAAAGATATATAAAGACTAACCTGTTTTCTGTCAATGCTGGTATAAAGTTTGATACTCCTGCGGGAGCTAAAACAGCTTTAAAGTGTCGACAAAGGCGTTGCACACACACACACGCACAAAGATACGAACGAGCGAATCTTACTTTCCCACGCTTTTGAATTTGACTGTTTCGAAAATGAGTTTTTTATTTTTTATTTTCAATTTTTATTCCAGTAAAAGTCAGATCCAACGGAAGTCTCTCCTATTTTCTGAAAGCAAAATTACAAGTTCTCTGATTTGCTGGAAAAAAGTACTGGAAAATTATCTGGCACACAAAGCGTGTATTTTAAAACAGCGCGGTATCTGTATGTTTTATGTTTCTATTTGTATGTATCTGTTGTTAGATGCGGCCCTGATAAAACCTTGTGTAACTGTGCGTAAGTGCGTATGGTGAGTTAGTTGAGCAGTGCTCAAAAGTGCGGAGTCCGACTGAACGATGGTTGAGCTGAGGGCGCCTAAATAATACCAGGGTTGGTTACAACAATCGCTTCACGCGCCCTACAGCGTCGCATGCACGCGCTAGCAACAAGAGGGGTGGCATTTTTATGTTTCCTTCAAGTGGCGGGAAGAAGCGATGAACAGAGGAGGCAGGAGGGATGAAAAACAGGCGTAGGTTGTCAAATGGGCTTCAGTCATCGTCAAGAATAGTATTAATGTGAAAATACGGATCGATATTTTTATTAGTTTGTGACGTCACGTGAAAGCGTGGGTGCCGCCATGTTGTTGGGACGGTTGAAGCCATTATGGTGTGTGCCCCTCGTGTGGGCGCCACTTTCTACATCTTTGAAATTAATATAATTTTGTCGCATTAAACATGAGAGATGTGTGGAGAAAACATTAATGGAAAGCATGATCTTTTGAGGACGAGGTAGGGACGAGCCAACACGGCAGTCTAGACAAGAGATTTAGTCGTTCTGCCATTTAGGCTGGAGACCCTAGGCACTGACACATCTCAGAGTGGTGGAGAAAACTTTACCAGGCTTGGCACTGACACATCTCAGAGTGGCAGAGAAAACTTTACCAGGCTAGGCACTGACACATCTCAGAGTGGTGGAGGAAAACTTTACCAGGCTAGGCACTGACACATCTCAGTGTGGCGGAGAAAACTTTACCAGGCTAGGCACTGACACATCTCAGAGTGGCGGAGAAAACTTTACCAGGTTTGGCGAAAATTCCAGACAGGCTGTATCTACTGTGCTAAATCAGAAACTGGCAACTTCTTCTCCTGCTTCGTCTTATAATTATTATTATATAATATTATTATTATTTTTTCTCCTCTTCCCTCATCCTATTCTTCTTCTTCGTCTTCTTCTTCTTCTTCTTCATTATCATCATCACTATCATTATCTTCTTCCTCTTTGTCTTCTTCTTCTTCTTTTTCTGCTTCTTCTTCATCGTCATCATCGTCATCTTCTTCTTCATTTTTCTCTTCTTCTTCTTCTTTCTCTTCATTATCATCATCTTCATCTTCTTCTTCTTCTTTTTCTTCTTCTTCTTCTTTTTCTTCTTCTTCTTCTTCTTCTTCTTCTTCATCTTTTCTTCTTCTTCTTCTTCTTTCTTCTTCTTCTTCTTCTTCTTTCTTCTTCTTCTCTTCTTCTTCTTCTTCTTCTTCTTCTTCTTCTTCTTCTTCTTCTTTCTCCTCTGCTTCCCTCCTCCTCCGCTCATTAATGCGTGACAAGCCAGTCCTCTCATTGATGACCTGTAACACTCCTATGACCTGTAACACTCTTACGACCTGTAACACTCCTATGACCTGTAACACTCTTACGACCTGTAACACTCCTATGACCTGTAACACTCTTACGACCTGTAACACTCCTATGACCTGTAACACTCTATGACCTGTAACACTCCTATGACCTGTAAACACTCCTATGACCTGTAACACTTCTATGACCTTAACACTCCTATGACCTGTAACACTCCTATGACCTGTAACACTCCTATGACCTGTACACTCCTATGTTAACACTCCTATGACTGTAACACTCTATGACCTGTAACACTCCTATGACCTGTAACACTCCTATGACCTGTAACACTCCTATGACCTGTAACACTCCTATGACCTGTAACACTCCTATGACCTGTAACACTCCTATGACCTGTAACACTCCTATGACCTGTAACACTCCTATGACCTGTAGACCTGTAACACTCCTATGACCTGTAAGACCTGTAACACTCCTATGACCTGTAACACTCTTACGACCTGTAACACTCCTATGACCTGTAACACTCTTACGACCTGTAACAATTCAATCCTATGGCTGTTACCGGTCTGTTTTGTTTTTGTATTACCGCCACTTGTGAAATTACAGACATTTTCTAGTTTAACTCTTTTAAGTAATAATGCCATTTTTGTAAAATATTGGGTAGGAGAAATAAAAGTTGTAAAGGAAGAAAGACCTAGTGGAAAGAAAGAGAGAGAGAGAGAGAGAGAGAGAGAGAGAGAGAGAGAGAGAGAGAGAGAGAGAAAGAGAGAGAGAGAGAAGAAACAAACAAAGAAACAAACAAACAAACAAACAAACAAAGAAGTGGTGGTGGTGAAGAAAACCTTGGCTACATATCGTCAAAAAATAATCTATGGATAATATTTTTTTTAAAGCAACATGGCGGTCGTCTGGCTACATGGTACCTCGTGAACCCCTACAGAGGTCTGCGGTAAGCCCATGGGATCATCAAGATTCTGGGATCTTCCCCAAGCAGGACGACTTTGAGCTGTTGATTTCCACATTAATCTTCTCTGGTTACCCTCGCTTCCAGAACTCCGGTAACAATTTGCCTGACCTGAATTCGACTTGAGATGGCTTTTGTAGTTTGTTGTCTTGTTTATTTGAAAATGTCAGTCGGCAAGATTTTTGGCACTTTTACTAAAAAAGCCTTTTCTATAATATATTTTTACAGATTAATCGTGGGTCATGTTTTGAACATCAGGGGCCTGAATTTCTCATGAAATCAACTAGTACAAATTTAAAGTCTTAAGAATTGGGAGCTGTTAATTTCAAACACCCCGCCACCCCAGCCCATGCCCCAACCCCAGCCCCAGCACCCCCCTCCCCCTTTCCTTCACCAAAATAAAAATCCACTGCCTTTGTGACCAGAGTTTGTGACCAGAGTTTGTGACCAGAGTTTGTGACCAGAGTTTGTGACCACAGTTTGTGACCAGAGTTTGTGACCAGAGTTTGTGACCAGCAAGCATGAATACCAGGACAAAGCGAATCAGCGAGATAGCTAACAAGCTGAAGATGATCGGAATGCTTTTGGAACATGAAAGCCCTAGTTATGGCAGTTTTGGCAAACACAGAAAGCCCCTTGGTGGCCGTGGTATCGCTAGTGGTCAGCGTAACCAAAGAATCAGTTTTAACAAATGCAGCCCTCGTTACTTTGGACTGGGCTAGTGGATAATAAGGAATCCCTGACACTAACACGATTGCGTTACATGGGAGTAAAGCATGGTGAAACACGTCTATGCCGTCTTCAAGGCCGAGATAGGAGTCATTATAACCAGCTTTTCACGAGAACAATTAGTAGAAGTACTTTGGAGTGGCTGCTGCATCGGAAGACTGAGCACGCATGGAAATGGTCAATGTGCAGTGACGTCGATTGTGATAACATAACTTATACTACAGGAAAACCATCAACAAAATTCCACTGCCCACCCATCAAGGTGGACAAACTATGGTCACCACTGAGTGAGCAGTCTAGGGTTAAATGTCTGGACAAAGTGTCTGAAAAAGCGCCGGTCACTGATATGTCCCAGGTCAGATTACAAGGTTATTAGGGGGGAGGTCACCTTCCCAAGACACTAGTGTTTCAGCAAAGTTGCCGAAAGGAGAATTCAGGTAGTTGGTGGTGCCTTTTGTTTGCACAAGGTCTTCAATAAACACATGCTAACGTTAACGACAACTAAATGAAGACCGGAAAATTTTATGAGAACTAAGGAACTACTTGCTTGTAGGTACTGTACCATAGATTCTATCTCCATTTACTTGATCCAAGTATTGGGAAGAGATATAATAATGGTCTTACTTTTTCTCTATGCGCATTATATTTCTTCAGTATGCCTCTCTGTGGCAGTTGGTACCAGGAAAATCTCATCAGATGGCCAAAACATCTCATCAGTTACTCATCAGATGGCCAAACCATCTCATCTGTTGCTCATCAGATGGCCAAACCATCTCATCTGTTGCTCATCAGATGGCCAAACCATCTCATCTGTTGCTCATCAGATGGCCAAACCATCTCATTTGTTGCTCATCAGATAGCCAAACCATCTCATCTGTTGCTCATCAGATGGCCAAACCATCTCATTTGTTGCTCATCAGATGGTCAAACCATCTCATCTGTTGCTCATCAGATGGCCAAACCATCTCATCTGTTGCTCATCAGATGGCCAAACCATCTCATCTGTTGCTCATCAGATGGCCAAACCATCTCATCTGTTGCTCATCAGATGGCCAAACCTACTTATCTGTTGCTTATCAGATGGCCAAACCATCTCATCAGTTGCTCTGTTTTGAACTGTATGGCTGATTTCAAGCTGTCTCCTACAATTTGTTTTTTTAAATTGTGTCTCTTCTTTTGACTCTGACAGCTGTTCTAAGATGTCTCATTTCTCTTGTTATGACCTCCATTCATCTGAAGAAATGAAAAATCATTCGAAAACCAAGTGAGACGGGCAGCCTGTTTGGCTCTCATGGATTGCTCCTTATTATGTGTGCTATGTGTATCTAAACTGATGTACAAGAACTTTTTCATCGCGAGAAAGATAAAAGTGGCATTGATTTGAAACAATTCAACATGGCAGTAAGAATCTAATGACCATGGCATCATTTCTACCCCGAATCCTTTGCTTTCACAAACTTAGGAAGTGCTCCAGTGGTTTGATACTCCCCCTCTTCCTGTTAAGCAATTCTTCTTTCTTGCGCTTGCGAACAGTTTCAATCTGCTTGGCGTGTTTCTTGGCATGCTTAGCACGGTAGTTCTTGAGTGGGCTCTTCTTCAGAATCTTCCTCTTGATTGAATAGTTCTTCTTTTTTTTTTTTCAGCAATCAGCGATTGCTGTCTGTCTATGCCAGCATTGGTCACAAACAGGACGATGCCTTTAAGGTTTTTCCCTGTGTCCCATCGTGCCGAATTTCATCACTTAGTTCTACACATAAATACACTCATTAAATTGAGGCTGTCCTACTATGGACTTCCAGAGAGAGAGAGCACCACAATGCTCTCTCTTTCTCTCTTTGACTGAGCACGTTTAAAAGCATTACATCAAATACCATTTATATAACCAGGTTATTCATTTGCAAAAATCTCTACGCTAATAAACAAGTAATGGTTCTAGAAAGGGAACGTCACGGTTGCCAAGACTTGTTGATCCTCGGTCAGTTATAACTATGCGCAATATCCTATCTTCTGACATTTATGTGATGGTTCGAGAAACAACTCTATTACACTACATAAATACATGAACATTTTTTTAAAGACAATTAGCTATTCGATGCAAAAGGGAGGAGGGGGGGGGGGGCGAAAACAATAGCTTTTGTTTGGAAGGTATATCATCTTCAATTATAGCATCAGGTAATGTCACTTCTGGTGTCTGATTTTCTAATGATTCATCAAAACTTTCAAACAACTGACCACCCCATAGTTTTAAAGAATTTTCCATTTTGGTTTCAACTGTTTTCCCCCTAACGACCTCAAACACATCTTTATCAAATGAACTGATACACCGATTAACTATAGCAATGTTGCAGTGCCATATATTTATAAAAACCTACATTTTAGCCTAAGTGGATAGTCAATCCTTAATTTCAGCATTTGGAACCGGACCTTCATCTTTTATTTTTCCTTCTCATCTAACGAATCAGCAGCCACGTCGGAGTAAGGACGAATATTGACTTTCTGGGCAAAAATGCAAATGTTTTCGCGTAAAAAACATAAATTAAAAAAAAAAAAAAAGAGCGAGACTAAATTGGCAAGGACGAACACTGGAGTTCCACTGTATGCATGTTATTACAAAGTATTTGTACTGTTAAACACTGAGTGACAGTTATACAGATACATGGTTATACTGCTGACAAGTCGAATATTTGATACTGTCAGTTTGCGCTCAGTGCTTCTGTTAGTCGTGGTAAACGGTTATAAATGAGTTCTTTAAACAGAAACATTTAATCTCCTGTGAAACACAAGTAGCATTGTAGAAAACAATTTCATTACCAGTCAAGTACCTTTCCTGCCAGATTGAAATTGTCCCAAAAAAAAAAAAAACGGAAAG
>CAJHNH020002461.1:0-29500 GCA_905116865.2 Candidula unifasciata | reverse complement strand
AACATACTGTTGGTAGTCTCTAAGGCGACACATTATTTCACAACATACTGTTGGTAGTCTCTAAGGCGACACATTATTTCACAACATACTGTTGGTAGTCTCTAATGCGACACATTATTTCACAACATACTGTTGGTAGTCTCTACGACACATTATTTCACAAACATACTGTTGGTCTCTAAGGCGACACATTATTTCACAATTTTACTGTCTAGTCTAATGCGACACATTATTTCAGAACATACTGTTGGTAGTCTCTAATGCGACACATTATTCCACAACATACTGTTGGTAGTCTCTAATGCGACACATTATTTCAGAACATACTGTTGGTAGTCTCTAAGGCGACACATTATTCCACAACATACTGTTGGTAGTCTCTAAGGCGACACATTATTTCACAACATACTGTTGGTAGTCTCTAAGGCGACACATTATTTCACAACATACTGTTGGTAGTCTCTAAGGCGACACATTATTTCACAACATACTGTTGGTAGTCTCTAAGGCGACACATTATTTCACAACATACTGTTGGTAGTCTCTAAGGCGACACATTATTTCACAATATACTGTTGGTAGTCTCTAAGGCGACACATTATTTCACAATTTACTGTTGGTAGTCTCTAAGGCGACACATTATTTCACAACATACTGTTGGTAGTCTCTAAGGCGACACATTATTCCACAACATACTGTTGGTAGTCTCTAAGGCGACACATTATTTCACAACATACTGTTGGTAGTCTCTAATGCGACACATTATTTCACAACATACTGTTGGTAGTCTCTAATGCGACACATTATTTCACAACATACTGTTGGTAGTCTCTAATGCGACACATTATTTCACAACATACTGTTGGTAGTCTCTAAGGCGACACATTATTTCACAACATACTGTTGGTAGTCTCTAATGCGACACATTATTCCACAACATTCTGTTGGTAGTCTCTAATGCGACACATTATTCCACAACATTCTGTTGGTAGTCTCTAAGGCGACACATTATTTCACAACATACTGTTGGTAGTCTCTAATGCGACACATTATTCCACAACATTCTGTTGTTAGTCTCTAAGGCGACACATTATTTCACAACATACTGTTGGTAGTCTCTAAGGCGACACATTATTTCACAACATACTGTTGGTAGTCTCTAATGCGACACATTATTTCACAACATACTGTTGGTAGTCTCTAATGCGACACATTATTTCACAACATACTGTTGGTAGTCTCTAATGCGACACATTATTTCACAACATACTGTTGGTAGTCTCTAATGCGACACATTATTTCACAACATACTGTTGGTAGTCTCTAAGGCGACACATTATTTCACAACATACTGTTGGTAGTCTCTAATGCGACACATTATTTCAGAACATACTGTTGGTAGTCTCTAATGCGACACATTATTTCACAATTTACTGTTGGTAGTCTCAAATGCGACACATTATTCCACAACATACTGTTGGTAGTCTCTAATGCGACACATTATTCCACAATATACTGTTGGTAGTCTCTAAGGCGACACACTATTTCACAACATACTGTTGGTTGTCTCTAAGGCGACACATTATTTCACAACATACTGTTGGTAGTCTCTAAAGCGACACATTATTTCACAATATACTGTTGGTAGTCTCTAAGGCGACACATTATTTCACAATATACTGTTGGTAGTCTCTAAGGCTACACATTATTCCACAACATACTGTTGGTAGTCTCTATTTGAAAAGCGATATTCAGGTTTAGATGAGGGAAGAAGGAGTGTAAACGAAGACTGCACGGGCACAATGCATCCTAAATAGGACACTGTTTAGGGTTCATCTGTTTTAAAAGAAAATATTTACCACACACATGGCAACAAAGTCACGCTGGGGAAGTCCTCCGCTAAAGGGACTCAAGACTTGAACCAGGAGAGGCTAGTGTGTGGGCACATGATTGTCATTTGTGAACTAGGAAAGTTAAACACACAGTGCCATACGTGGGAAGGCATAGGGTTGTCTTCGCCAGTTTGAAACCTTATCGAGAATGTAAATGGTAAATGTAAAATAGAGTCGGCTCTGAGGCTAAGTCGATGCGAACCCTTCGTAATGCCGGGATGCCAGGTTCGATCTCAGCTGCGGGCCAAGCGCCTTGCATTTGTTTCGACAGTGGTATCAAGGAAGCCGACCGTCCAGTGGCAACGGCAAACTACTGGGCGTAAATTTGCCTAGAGAAACCACACACAGCCATCTCCGGATAGCAGCTGCGTAGGGGGGGGGGGGGGGTGAGTAAAAGAAATATAAAAAATTGGCGATATTTGTGGCATGATCCACTTTACAAAACCGGGGAGAAAGCTGAATCCACATTTGTTAACAATCTTTACGTTAGCGGTATTCGAACAGTCACCGATGTGACTCCCAGACATGGCGCCCAAGTCGAGGGGGTTATGAAAGAGTTAGTGCAAAGTTTAGTCACGGACAGGTTGACCCAGCCCAGCAAGACAGGCACATTAGAGCGGACAGGGCCTAGAAATTGCGGACTCTGCTGTGTGTACCGGAGAACATCTGATGTATGACTTTGGGCAGTAACAACTTGTCAGTTACAGTCGTTCGTGGGTTGGCTGCATTTAACCCAACATAACGCAAAATGAAAACAATTACTAGGAGGAGTAGGAAGAGAAGAAGATGAGGATAAGAAAAGGGATAATGATAATGACAAGCAGAAATAGAAGAAGAAGAAGAAGAAGAAGAAGAAGAAGAAGAAGAAGAAGAAGAAGAAGAAGAAGAAGAAGAAGAAGAAGAAGAAGAAGAAGAAGAAGAAGAAGAAGAAGAACAACAACAACAACAACAACAACAACAACAACAACAACAACAACAACAATGAAAACCACGTAACGACAGCAACAGCAACATTAGCAACAACAACAAAACAATGACAACAGCAACTAACTACTTGTCTTATCCAAATCTCACTAGGCTGTTTATTGACTGCAACAATGCTACTTCCGTCTCAGATCTTGGTATACCTTATGCTGGTCACGTGGACACTGGGAGGTAATTTTTCTGTCTGTGTTTAACATAGTCAACACATTACTGTATGTGTGTGTGTGTGGGGGGGGGGGGGGTAAACCCTATTTGTTGAAATATAAGATACACGTTTTGTTGTCAAAACAGGCCTTAAAATAAGCCTATCTTCCTATACAGCGAAGGTAGACCTACGTGCACCGTTATTGCTTATACTGGCCGCCGAGATAGGGAAAAAACCAAAGCAAGCGACATCCTCGCACAGCGAAATTTACCGGTACAATAGTAGACAAACAACCAGAACTAAGGATTATTGTTTCTGTATGTCACTCGATTGTTTTCTGTGTCAGTCCTTCGATTGTTGTCTGTGTCAGTCCTTCGATTGTTGTTTTTGTATGTCACTCGATTGTTGTCTGTGTCAGTCCTTCGATTGCTGTTTTTGTATGTCACTCGATTGTTGTCTGTGTCAGTCCTTCGATTGTTGTTTTTGTATGTCACTCGATTGTTGTCTGTGTCAGTCCTTCGATTGTTGTCTGTGTCAGTCCTTCGATTGTTGTTTTTGTATGTCACTCGATTGTTGTCTGTGTCAGTCCTTCGATTGTTGTTTTTGTATGTCACTCGATTGTTTGTCCGTGTCAGTCCTTCGATTGTTGTCTGTGTCAGTCCTTCGATTGCTGTTTTTGTATGTCACTCGATTGTTGTCTGTGTCAGTATTTCGATTGCTGTTTTTGTATGTCACTTGATTGTTGTAACTTGACTGTAGTTTTTGTATGTAACGCTATTGTTGTTTTTTGCATATTATTCAATTGTTGCTTGTGTATCTAACTCAGTTGTTCGTTGGGTGTGTAATTTGATTGTTGTTTGTGTATGCGATTCAATTGTCGTTTGTGTACGTAATTCGATTTTTTTTTTTTTTTTTTTGTATGTAACTTGATGGTTCCGTAATTCCACTGATGTTTGTTTTTGTAATTTTATTGTTCCTTGTGTATGTAACTCGATCGTTGTTATTTCGTATTTAGCAGTTTCTTGTGATTGTATATAACTAACCTACTATCATAGTTGTTTTTTTTTTTTTTTTAGTTTGTTATTTGAATTGTGTTAAATACATGTAAGTATAAAACCTTTCTTTTAGTTAGTTTTGTTTTTGCATGAAACAAATCCTTTGTCTGTGTGGTTGCTTTTGTCTGTGTGTGTGTGTGTGTGTGTGTGTGTGTGTGTGTGTATTTTTCTGTTCTATGTGTAATTTTTTTTTGATGTGACAAGTTTGTTGAATGTTGTGTTGTTGTTGTTTGTTTTTTTTTTTTTTTTTCATATTATTTCTGCATGTAACAACTATGTGGTCTGTACTAATGTTTTCCATGCAATATATCTTGTCTCTGTTATTTGTGCATGTAACAATTCCATTTTCTATGTTATTTTTGTCCATGTAATATGTCTGTTTTCTTTGTTATTTTCTTTTTATATAGTAAGCCTGTTGTCTCATATTGTTGCTGTATGTAACCAGACGTTGTCTCATATTGTTGCTGTATGTAACCAGACGTTGTCTCATATTGTTGCTGTATGTAACCAGACGTTGTCTCATATTGTTGCTGTATGTAACCAGACGTTGTCTCATATTGTTCCTGTATGTAACCAGACGTTGTCTCATATTGTTGCTGTATGTAACCAGACGTTGTCTCATATTGTTGCTGTATGTAACCAGACGTTGTCTCATATTGTTGCTGTATGTAACCAGACGTTGTCTCATATTGTTGCTGTATGTAACCAGACGTTGTCTCATATTGTTGCTGTATGTAACCAGACGTTGTCTCATATTGTTGCTGTATGTAACCAGACGTTGTCTCATATTGTTGCTGTATGTAACCAGACGTTTGTCTCATATTGTTGCTGTATGTAACCAGACGTTTGTCTCATATTGTTGCTGTATGTAACCAGACGTTGTCTCATATTGTTGCTGTATGTAACCAGACGTTGTCTCATATTGTTGCTGTATGTAACCAGACGTTGTCTCATATTGTTGCTGTATGTAACCAGACGTTGTCTCATATTGTTGCTGTATGTAACCAGACGTTGTCTCATATTGTTGCTGTATGTAACCAGACGTTGTCTCATATTGTTGCTGTATGTAACCAGACGTTGTCTCATATTGTTGCTGTATGTAACCAGACGTTGTCTCATATTGTTGCTGTATGTAACCAGACGTTGTCTCATATTGTTGCTGTATGTAACCAGACGTTGTCTCACCGTTTCTGTATGAACCAGTGTCTAACAAGCCACATGTTCACATATTTCTACAGCGGAAATAGGAAACTTTGCATATACAGATTACATGGGAGATGCAGACTTCGACCAGGACGTCAATGAAATGCCAGAACTTCGCCGAGTGGTAATATACATATTTTATTGTGCATCATTATTAATATTATCATATTTACTATTATAGGTAATAGGTTCATCATAACCAGTAACAATATTACGCCTAGTTCATTCCGTGGTTCATGTTCATATCGTCGATCGTGGTTTTAATCAAGTCATAAATATTATCATCACTATAATTATCTACCAAAAAAAATTGTCATTATTGTTTCTTTAGATACTCATTTTTTTTTTTTTTTCTAGTTTCCGGTTAATTTTTCCTTCGTCGTCACCTTTATGTTGGCTCCTTTCTTCCTCCAACATCTCCTTCTTGCACTGTGTTAAGTGTCACCTACTCTTTCAACATCTCCTTCTTGCTCTGTGTTAAGTGTCACCTCCTCTTTCAACATCTCCTCCTTGCTCATTGTTAAGTGTCACCTCCTATTTCAACATCTCCTTCTTGCTCTGTGTTAAGTGTCACCTCCTACTTAAATATCTCTTTCTGGCTCTTTCTTATGTGTTACCTCCTTCACCATTTCTTTCTGGCTCTGTGTTATGTGTCACATCCTCCAACATCACTTTCTGGCTGGGCAATATGTGACACCTCTTCCAACATCTCCTTCTGGCTCTGTGTTATGTGGCACCTCCTTCAACATCTCTTTCTGGCTCAGTGTTATGTGTCACCTCCGCCTCCAACATCTCCTTCTGGCTCTGTGTTATGTGTCACCTCATCCTGCAACATCTCCTTCTTGCTCTGTGTTATGTGTCACCTCCTCCAACATCTCCTTCTAGCTCTGTGATATGTGTCACCTCCTCCAACATCTCCTTCTTGCTCTGTGTTATGTGTCACCTCCTCCTCCAACATCTCCTTCAAGCTCTGTGTTATGTGTCACCTCCTCCAACATCTCCTTCTGGCTCTGTGTTATGTGTCACCTCCTCCATCTCCTTCTTGCTCTGTGTTATGTGTCACCTCCATCAACATCTCCTTCTTGCTCTGTGTTATGTGTCACCTCCTCCATCTCCTTCTTGCTCTGTGTTATGTGTCACCTCCTCCAACATCTCCTTCTTGCTCTGTGTTATGTGTCACCTCCTCCATCTCCTTCTTGCTCTGTGTTATGTGTCACCTCCTCCAACATCTCCTTCTTGCTCTGTGTTATGTGTCACCTCCTCCATCTCCTTCTTGCTCTGTGTTATGTGTCACCTCCATCAACATCTCCTTCTTGCTCTGTTTTATGTGTCACCTCCTCCTCCTCCAACATCTCCTTCTTGCTCTGTGTTATGTGTCACCTCCTCCAACATCTCCTTCTTTCTCTATGTTATGTGTCATCTCCTCCAACATCTCCTTTTTGCTCTGTGTTATGTGTCACCTCCTCCAACATCTCCTTCTTGCTCTGTGTTATGTGTCACCTCCATCAACATCTCCTTCTTGCTCTGTTTTATGTGTCACCTCCTCCTCCTCCAACATCTCCATCTGGCTCTGTGTTATGTGTCACCTCCTCCAACATCTCCTTCTTTCTCTATGTTATGTGTCATCTCCTCCAACATCTCCTTTTTGCTCTGTGTTATGTGTCACCTTCTCCAACATCTCCATCTGGCTCTGTGTTATGTGTCACCTCCATCAACATCTCCTTCTTGCTCTGTGTTATGTGTCACCTCCTCCTCCTCCAACATCTCCTTCTTGCTCTGTGTTATGTGTCACCTCCTCCAACATCTCCTTCTTGCTCTGTGTTATGTGTCATCTCCTCCAACATCTCCTTCTTGCTCTGTGTTATGTGTCATCTCCTCCAACATCTCCTTCTTGCTCTGTGTTATGTGTCACCTCCTCCAACATCTCCTTCTTGCTCTGTGTTATGTGTCATCTCCTCCAACATCTCCTTCTTGCTCTGTGTTATCTGTCACCTCCTCCAACATCTCCTTTTTGCTCTGTGTTATGTGTCACCTCCTCCAACATCTCCTTCTTGCTCTGTGTTATGTGTCACCTCCTCCAACATCTCCTTCTTGCTCTGTGTTATGTGTCACCTCCTCCAACATCTCCTTCTTGCTCTGTGTTATGTGTCACCTCCTCCAACATCTCCTTCTTGCTCTATGATATGTGTCGCCTCCTCCTCCAACATCTCCTTCTGGCTCTGTGTTATGTGTCACCTCCTCCAACATCTCCTTCTGGCTCTGTGTTATGTGTTATGCTACAATGCGACAACCATGACTGTTACTCTACGCCCACTGCTACAATGCGAGAACCATGACTGTTACTCTACACCCACTGCTACAATGCGAGAACCATGACTGTTACTCTACACCCACTGCTACATTGCGAGAAACCATGACTGTTACTCTAAACTCACTGCTACAATGCGACAACCATGACTGTTACTCTACACCCACTGCTACAATGCGACAACCATGACTGTTACTCTACACCCACTGCTACAATGCGACAACCATGACTGTTACTCTACACCCACTGCTACACTGCGAGAACAGCAAGTGAAAATGGGTTTATGGCCAAACAAGCACACAGTGCAGGAAACGAAGAGGAAAATCAAACCAAGAAACCATACAGAACTGGTATCGTCAGCCGCTATACTGTGTGACATTTACTGAGAAGGGGATCGGTACACTTACGGATTGATTAGTCCGATCTGCAATGTGGAAGAGCTGTTGACTAACTATGGGCAGTCAGTTTACAGTGGGTTTTTTTTTATTTTTTTAAAGCCGGCAATATCTATTTCTCTACACCTTTGTTGTTGTGTTGACACCAATCTCTCAAGTTTTTGTTTAAATGTTTATGAATGGATGTTTTCTGCAGGTTAGGGCGGCCAGACATTGTTGCCTTCCATGGAGAGCGCCCTGCACGTTAGATGAAAGTTTGGTCAGAAAGTACAGTTTTCTGCAGTGCTGCAATAATGGAGCTTGCAGGTAATAACAACAAAACATTTCAAACAGATTGCATGTCACTAGTCCACTTGTCTTCTTGAGTCCTGTCTGGCTCTGTGTCAGATTGTCTGAGCTGCAGTTTCCATGTTGGTAAATATTTTTGTCGCAGTCTAGCAAAGTGCACAAACCGCATGACCATTTCTTTCTCATTGATTCCTCCACCCTCACCCAGTGTGCTTGCGATCATTTACATATGTGAGTTTTTACAAATATCCGTAACTGATTACCTTTGTTCAACTGTGTAAAACTCTATTTTACTTTCCAGGTGCAATTTTCTGGGCAGTAACTGCAGATGTGAGGCCAGGCTTGGTTAGACTACCCGATATGTATGTTCCAGTGTTCAGCCCAATGACGTCAGCAACAATGGAAATGAAGCCGAAGATATTGTTGCCAAGTGGATCTGCTGCCCACCTTAATCTATGCAAATGAACTACAGACAAGGAATAACTGGATATGACCAAACTGGAAGTCACAGTGATCTGATTTCTCGCTAGAATGCTAGGAATCACGGGAACGGCTAAGCGCACTAATCTATATAGTCTCTTTCTGCCCTCTGTGTATGGTCAGAAATCTCTATTTCTTTTACACTAAATGCTAACAGGAACGAATTTTATAGTTATGCTATAAAAATGTGTTCTAAATTGTTGTCTTTTTCAAACCAGCATCGTTTTCTGACCTCTGATTCACTGGAATGTGCTTTTCTCCCGTCAGAAATTCCACGGTGATGTCTGTGTCCTACCAGTCTAGTTCTACTCTTTGCAGGCACGAGTTATGTTGATACTTGATAAGTAATTGTTGAAGTCGCTCATCGTGCTTCCTGATAAAGCTACTGTCCTAATGTAACGTTAGAATTAAATATTCTTACTGTGGTTTTGTGAGGATTTCGTTTCATTTAATGATTTCCTAATTTCGATGAAACATTTTTTGCCGTGTGCACGCGTGTTGTAGTAGCAATAGATGTGGCTCCTTTCAGTTTGCATCACTATGTATATATAGCCGCTGTCGTAATGCAGTGGCTAGGCCCGAGGGCCTTGGGTTCAAATCCGAAGAGAGGCAGATGTGTATAATTAACCTACAACTCACATTCGACCCAACTTAAAATGGACGCTAGCATAAATCATAGGAAGTAAAGACAGCCAATGAGCGGCTGACCATCGGTGTGTAGATCTATGGGTCTATCCCTCTGTGTCACAAACGTCTGACAGAGTCCTTCAGGCTGCTACATCAATGGGTCTAAGGATCCATCTGTGGTAGCCATGTGTTCAAAGGAAGATGTGCTTGTCCAAAACTAGTTCCGTTGACAAAGATATTTGATTGTCACGTCACAGCAGGGCAGTCGACATCCCGTGGCCACTTTTGGTGACTAGAATTTCGAGCAAGACAATTGGAAGGCAAAAAAGATAAGAGGGCGACAGGGTGATACAACAGTGGATTGGCAGAACTGAGAGATATACCCGTGGTTGCTGCACAAAGTGATCGTTATTTGACGGTTGTTTTTCGACACACGAAGCGAACGTTTCGTAATGCCGGGGTACCGGGTTCGATCCCAGCTGCGGGCCATACGCCTCGCGTTGGATTTGACAGTGGTATCAGGGAGCCGACCGTCTAGGGGCAATGGCAAACTACTGGACGTAAATTTGCCGAGTGAAACCACACAACAGCCAGAGGCTTATGGGGTTGGTTCTGCAACGTCCGTAAAGGATACGCTACTAACCTTAATTCAACAGAAACACAAACGTGAGCTCTAGTTTCTTGTCACATTTGATTCTCCCTCTACTGGCCAGTGGCATATCAAACTAGCCGTATCTGTTTGTGACTGTTGATCTAGTCAACAGCACGCCAACTTTTTACCTAATCTAAGTTTCAAGCCCCAAGGTCGAGGACCAATGTCTACAAAAACATGAGCACCATATGCCCATACGTCAATGGTCTGAAAAGAGTCATTACTTTGACTGTGAATGTCTCAGTGATAATTATGACGTATAGCCAGCTTTCATCACGTGTGTCATTTTGTTAGTTAAATTACTTCAGCGTCATCTCATTCTGTTTTATATGCTGTGTTTTGTCTCACCTTATTGTTAGTCAATAAGGGCGTGTGGTCGTTTGTTTTTGTTTCTTCAATTGTATTGCACTGTATGCTCTGTAAAGCTGGCGTATGCTTTGATTTTTTGTTTTTAACAGATTTTAGAGAATAATTTTGATAAAGGATAAGATAGGTAATGTCGAAGGTACGTCTGTAAGCAGGCGGACCCTTGGGAGATGTCCAAACTATAGGCAGGCCCAGCCACGCTGGACTACAGTGCCAGGTATAACTGTAGAATGGGGCTACAAGGCTAGTCATGGTTTCCGGGATTTTGTAGCTGTTTGATTCTCGTCCTTGGGATGTTAATTCTACAGACTGCAGAGAAAATAGAAACGGCTTTAAGCAGATGTAGCCAGTATAGATTGACATAGATGGTATATGCTGTCTGCGCCATCTGGTTGGATACAAATATAATGCATCCACTGAATGGACATGTAGCTCTAATTATAGCCTTAGTTTACTTCCCTTTAGTTTGTGCAGTTGTCTCTTTATATGCTGTATCGTTCTATAAATATTACATCATGTTGTATCAATACATCTTGATCACTACATCTTGTATCATTACATCTGTTATCATTCCATCTTGTATTATTACACATTGTATAATCATATTCATTATCATTACATGCTGTATCATTGAACACAAGTATCTGTCTTCCGTTTTTTTATCGCTTTTACAATTCCATTTTTTACCAAGGGGACATTGCCTAAACAAAACAACACAGTGGTAATAGAATATATATTTTACCCTCTGCTACGTGGGGAAAGGCTATTGACTACACAAAATGCCCCTGTGACATCTGTTCAAAGGAAGAAAGAACTTTCATAGTGTGTGTGTTGTCAATAGTACACCTAAATGGTGGATGTTGATTTCATTCTTAACGAACTTTTTTAACACACAAACAACACTATCACTTCTTGTAAGCTAATACATACACAGTAGGAGGCCTGAAATACCGCGGTGCATGTACATAGACGTCGAGGTAGGTGGCTCGGTCTGGTAAAAGTCATTTTAACGACTACTCTTTATCGATAATACCACCACAACGCTGATTTCCACAAAAACAGCAGCACTGCCTATAGCACTATTCGCAAGTTACGACAGCCTCTGTAGTCACTGTGGCCAGACCTAGACAATCTACAAGAAGTTATAACTCACACAAAGAAAGTGAGCAGGTGGAGCAACAAAAGTAACACTTCCAACTTTGGCGTGGGGATACACGACAGAGACAAGGTCGTCGACGAAAAAACAAACGGTAAACACAGAGACTAAGAATAAACAGCCCAATAAACCTGACACCATTTTTGAGCAGATTAAGACACAAAGACCAGAAGTGATTAGTTCGGAGAGGGATGATTCGTCAGGTACTACCAAGAAGCAGAGCACCGAAACAGCTGTAATCATGAGGCATTCCAGCGGGCCAGAGGCACAGACAGACGCAGAAGACATTACGAAAAGTCAAAGGAACGATGATCACACATTCCCGACCACAATCATGGTTCGATAGATCAGCGTCGAACAAGAAGCATTGACTACCCTGAAAATAATGACAATCTTTACTGGAGGACCTGTCGAGGAAGCGATCCATCGTGAAGCTGAAGAAAGTCAGAAACGTGCAATATGGTAAAGGAGATCCAGAAGACATCAAAGAAATAGCTACAGCTACCGAATGAGATGGTGGTGGCTACCTTGTACCACACTATACGGAGGTGAGTTGTCATGCGAATTCAGTGACAAGTAACTGATAAGGAAATACACAACCAAATACAGAAAGAAAACCCAAAATTACTCATATCAAGGTGGAGCTACTGGGATCCCTACAAACAATCCTACGACAGTGGCTGTGGTGACAATCGAAGGTAGCCATATCTCGAACAAAGTTATGTTCGACAAGAAACCACAAAGACCAGAGGAGTATGTCCAACCAAATATTGCAATGTTCGCGCTGCCAGAAGGCCTGGCATCCCAAAACAACTTGTCTAAGAAAACATGAGACATGCAGATTTTGTTTAGAGCCTCATGCCTCATGTCTGAAGGCCAAGATAGACAGCGACCTCCGAAAGTTCAACACAAATAGGAAATGCGCAAACTGCTCTGGACCACATGGAGCCAGATACCCTGAATGCTCATGTCTACAACAGTGCAGAGAGATAATGAAATTAGCAATCAAAGAGAGCTGACCATATAAAGAAGGCCAAAAAAGATACGAGGTACCCAGGAACGACACCTTGCTGGACAAGTCGAGATTTGAAGATCAGATCGACCAGGTGACAAATGACATGCAGAATCTGCCATATGAAAAACAGCTGCAGATTTACAGCACACACAAATAAGAAGGGAGATGGAGGAGTTGAGAGACTGAAAACTACATCAGAAGTTCACAGATAGGTTGCGACCGAGGCAAAATCAATCGAAGAGTTCAAGGCAGAGATTGCGGCAATGCTCAGAAATATCCAACACAAACGAGAAACAGTTCTAGTAAAAGAACCAGTAGACACAAAGATTGAAAGCTTTCTTAAACCAGACAAGACAACTAAAGACAGACAAACAACAGAAAAATACAACAGACCCAAAACCAAGGCCGGGTGAGAGGGGCAAAGCAACGGTTACCAAGAAAACTATGAAAGAAACTGGTGACGTGATCAAGACAGACTCTGGATAAGTAGCACAAGAACAACGTCGACTGGCGGCCTACAGGTTCTACCAAGCAGCAATAATCCAAAGGAAGTATAGAAGAATCCACCAGGAACAGAGGAAGTTGATGATCCAGTTTCGTCTTTTTTAGGACGAAATTTTTTGTTATTTGAAGCCCCACCCTGGCTTTTGCAAGGGGCCGCAATATAGGCAGGCCATAAATATGGCCAAATGTCTGAACGCGGTTTCTGGGACCTCTCCACAGCGATCCTCATCCACATGGTGGCGCATTGTGTCATCGGGTGTTTATCGCTTGTGTGATGTCCTGGTGGGGTAGAAAGTCAGTCAGTCAGTCACAGAGGAAGCCATAGCAAGCCAGCATTAAGATGACGACATGGATTATCTCATATTGGGACATGGATAAAGACAACATACAGAGAACTTTGCGAATGCCATACCATGATCAAGACAACAACTGAGTTCTCTCTCGTATGTGCCGTAGTGAAACCCACCGACATATCACACGATAAAACAAACCAGCTGACTGACTTCAACAAAGCGATCACAATATCATTATGAAAAGGGAACAGAAGACATCAACCAATGGCAGACAACCTATAATCCCACAACATGACGAACTCCAAACATATCAATCATCACTAAGTTGACGGCCTTGCAAACAACGCAAAAGTGGGCTCGGCAAACACGGAAAGCTAGAACCATCAAAACTAAGAAACACACAATGAAATAAGAGAACAAACAGGGGCCAACATTATAACTAATGCTATCTAGGAGAGGTTAGCTCCCTGGCTAGCGGTTCAGCTCGGCCAGTTTAAATAGATGATGATGATGATGATGACGTATTGTCCATTATTTCTATCGAACAGTTTGAACACGCTGTTGTTTTCAATGTCGCTTCTTGAAAAAGCAGATGGAAACAAGGGCGACAGTTTCACATCCATCACCTCTTACATCCGACTTGACCTCTGGATCAACAACGCCGTTTTGTCTTTGTCTTTCCATCCTCCGTGAACAACCCGGGGTGACTCCAGCCACGAAATATTTCCATTCATATCTGGGAAACTGAGATTTATCGACACGTTCCTGTCCTTATAAATTCTTGATTATCTCCCTTGCCATATCTATAAAAATAATTCGAGAATTTCTTACAGGGACGAACAACTTGTGTCAGTGTAATCTCCTCGACCCACTATGTTGCCCAAGTTGACTCCAAGGCTCTTCCTTGAATCATGTATTTCATGTGGCCAGATATTGTACCTCCTAGGATAGACACTGCTGTTGGGTGTTTAATTTCAGCTTTTCATATTAGAGGGTGGGAAATTTACAGTGGCTGGGAGTGAGTGAGGTTAAATTCCACCAGAATCGCATTACGAAGGCAAAAACTCGTGTCACAAAACGCTATCATTTGGATGAGAATCCCCAGGGCACACGTCCCAGAAAACCCTTTCAACCGTTAGGTTATATTAGGGCCCCCGACTACAGTCGGGATGGGTCTTGTTAATAAGAAAAAAGTGTGTACCAAATGTTGGTGAACTTGCTATAATAATAATAAGTAGGTGGCGCTTCTTTCCAAACATTACCCTGGCCACAACATGGGGCGCAATTTTTATTTGTTGTATATTTTAATTGTAAAACCTCACAATGGCTGTAGTCGAGGGCTCTAATATAAGCTTCCGGTCAAAATGGACGTTAGACAGCGGCACTGTTCGAAACAGAGGCAAATTTTGTGCTTCTGCCGGACGGTGGCCGATGCATTTTTCCTCCATTTGTAGACTGGATATAGTTTCGTCGCCCAGCTTCTGAGTTGAATGCATGGCGTGACCCTGTGAGCTGCGGATTGCATTTGGAATGTTTTTTCGTCAGTGACCAACGTGTTGGTGTGAATTGTAGATTCAGAAAATGGCACAATACCTGTCGTGCAGTGTTGTGGTGCCCGTATGTGATTAGAATTTATCGCGTGGGCAACTGCTGATCTGTTTGCGACTTCTGCTACCATCAATGATGAACTGCAATTCTAATACTGCGATAAACATTCTGTGTGTTTTTCGTTGGCACAGGAGAGGAGCAAAGATGGGGTGACCCGTTTGCTATGAAGCTGAAACTAAGACTACCAGACTACTAGACTACCAGATAAGCTTACGTTTGAAACGGGTCTCTGTGACTTATCTCCAGGTGGTCGTCATCCGAATGGTGGTACTTTGTGTCACCAGGTATTTTTCGCTCATTGTTCTGTTCTAGTTGAGTTGAATGTCACTCAGTTTGCAAATATCATGGAGGAGAAGGTTAACGGAAAGGTTTGGCACACAACATTACAACATCCAGCATGAGAATGGAGGTTGAGGCGGTAACTACGACGTTCTGATGAACAGAGACAATCTCAGCCACACATGTTGTCCTGGTATCGGATTCACGAACAATGCTCGGGAAGGTGGAGTCAGCCTTTCTTCATATGGAATGGGTTGCATCAATCCGGAGGTCACGTGTGTTGAGAGCTTCACTTATTTTGTTCCAGCCATGTCGGCATGGCGAGGAATTAGCAGGCAAGCAGATTGTCTGGACTTGCTGGCCCTGGGACGTTAGGGTAGTGCCAGACAGAAAGAATCCCTTGTCTCCTGTGGGACAAGCTAACAAGTACAAGCGGGTAGTGTCTGTTGGCTGGGGTGCTATTCAAGACTCGGAGAAACACAAGACGAGTAGCTGGTTAATCAGATGGCAACGAATGCCATCAGTATAAAGGCTGATCGCTGACAGTTGCGGAAGGAAAGGGAGCTAATTTGGGTTTGTCCTGAATGATGTCACGTCGGATCTTAACCTTGACGAATCTACGTTTATCAGAATGTTTGTACTTCTTAAGCAGTCAGCATCTACACTTAAAGACATTTACTGTAGAAGACGGAAACTTTAAGGCAGAGTTTTCCCATTATGTGTCACGATACAATAGTGAGTCGGCAGTAGTGTCAACGTGTGTCGTGAGAACGTAAAACGCTAAATATAATAATCGGCACATACCGCTCAATACACATAACCAGTCTTCTCCTTGTGGGATGCCTTTTGTCGTTATATTGAAGCCCCACCCTGGCTCTTTCCAGGGCCTCAATATACTCGGCCATAGATAAGATCTAACGGCTGAAGCCGGTTTCTAGGACCTCTCCACGGGTGATCGTCGTCCACATGATGACACTTAAAGTCACCGGGAGTTTATCGCTCAGTGTGACATCCTGGTGTGGTAGAAAGTCCGACAGTCATCACGTTCAGCCTGTCCTACACTTCTAAAATGTTTGACTGCACATCAGACAACGGTAACACACTAGACAACAATGTCGTGCCACATTAAAATGTTTCCTTTGTCTTTATATCGGCTAATGGCTTTAATTATTAAGTAATATGTCAAAGTCTCTTAAGAATTCAGTGATGTGATGGGGTGGGGTGGGAGGGGGTGCTATTGATGGATTTGTATTTTTTATAAAAGGGTAGTTTAACATACCGTGTGTTGGTAGGCTGAATTATTGTCTCGTCACATTATATTATTCAAGACATTTTTAAAGACGATAAAACACAGAAAATTGAAATATTTTCGTCACTTGAAACGTGAAGAAAGTTTTGACAGAACAATAATGGAGGGGTATATGCCTGGGAAGAGAGGAAGAGAAAGGCCGGTACTTTTTTTTTTCTAGCGATGGTCAAATAATTTCGAGCGTGGTGAGTTAGGGCTTTTTCCATCTGCCTTCGGAGCTCGTCGCCTAGGCTTACGCGGGCTTTGCTTGCCTCTGATGACGTGCCAGATCATTGTGTTTCTATACTGCTAGTCTCACGAGTTGACAGGCATTCAGTTTTGCCAAGTACAACTGTGGAATGGAGCAACTACTTATGGGAGATTTGTGCCAGTACATTGTTATTGAATCCTGCAGTGATCAGCAGTGAGAACACACCTGTTGAAATTGGGTAAAAGTCTTTTTTGCAAGGCGAACAAATCATGTGGGATGTGTTTCCAAAACAGTGGGTTTTTGGTGGAGGGAGTCGAGAGACGGGCGAATGCTTAATGTTTTGCGTTCCAGACAGAAAAGCAGAGACGCTTCTGTCGATTATTAGATCATGAGCACAAACATCAGACCCAGCGCGACAGTAGTCTCCGACCTGTGGCGTGCATACAGTGGAATCGAGAATATTCATGGATTGACACATCTCATCATCGCTCACTTCACCAATTTTATCGACCACACCACAGGTGCGCATACGCAATGCCGTATAGGACCGGCTGTATATAAATAAATAGAGAAGGCAGTGTGCCGTAGCAGCCCATCGTGTCGTTAACGCCACAACTTCAAGGAGTGCTCGTTGGCAAGAATCTATAACGATTTCAAGAAGCCTAATGCCACTCGGAAATGCAGCAATTGTTCAGGTGCTCACAGCGTAAGGTATCTGGGCTGCCCGTACCTCAAGGAGTGCAGGAGAGCAATGACAGCTACCGTCACCAGAGTGACTCCTCACTCAATGGCGAATACGAGATACGAGGCGCCGAGGCCAACAGGGCACCAAGAAGAAGCCAAACGGCACAGGAAGCAGTCTGCAAAACCGACAACAGAAGGAAAACCCGATGAGGCGTGGACCGCCACAAAGAACTATAAAATATCTCACGAAATCAATGATCTGAGAACTGAACAATAAAGCCAACAAAAGCAAAAGGTACGATGTGCCAGAGCTGAAACCGAAATAAACTATTTGAAGAACTGATGCACTCAACCAACACATGCGCCAACTGAAGGCACGCAGCAGGGAAAGAAGACAGACCAGCACCAAACAAAAACCAAAACGCCACCGACGCCAAAACAATAAACACTAACGCCAGAAGAGACGCCCTAATCAAAAAGCGCCAGCGCAAGACCTACTAGAGACCCCTCCCATCTTGTTCCAGCCCGCCCCAGGCGAATTGCTAGTCCTTCTCAGGACTGGCAGACTCCCCTCCCGGAAGGCAGGAAACAGCCAAACCAAAAGCCGTCAAATCCGACCAGCCAGACAGTCTTGAAACCAGCTCGCCGACGAGAGGTACCAACAGGAGACCCCCATGCCTGGAAAACGCCAGCACCGGACCCACAGGAGATCACACCCATCTGATCCTGGCCAACCCAAGCAAAGCTAGCAGTTCTTTTTATGGATGCCAGTCCACAAAACGGCCAATAAAAATCCCCAAACCCTCCAAGCCAGACCACCTGACATGATGGAAGCAGAGAAACGCAGTCGAAAAGAGGCTCGCTTTCAAATCCAGCTGCGACTCGCTGCAGCTCACGGTCGGTGTTCGAAACCGGGCGGCACCCGGAGTTCACCCAGCCTCTAGATAATGGAAACCAGAGTTGACCCTCTGGGGTAAATGGAGGAATGTCACTGTAGCTACAGAGATGCGTGCGAACGGCGACACAGGAAGACAATTATTATCAGCTGTCTGTATTGGTGGCAGAGCACGTATGGTTTATAACCGTGTGCTATGACACTGGTTCATATCTCCAGACATTACCTTTACCTTACCTCAACATAGAAGGCCCTGGGGCGGCTCAAAGAGGTTGAAGTTTAGAATTTTTGTTGACCAAATTGGAATTGGAATTGGCATACGTAATGCATCGAACGTATGTGGAGGTCGGCAAAGGAGATAAACACGCGCCAGAATCGGACCCACAGACATTTATTTGACTGCTACATGTGTGAGTTTAAGGGGTGTAAGCGGTCAACTTTCGGGTAGCGATGTTTTTGCGACAATTCTGACAGACATTGTTTCCCTTACTATTTTGTTACAAACAACATTGTTTAGTTCTCCAGCATATTGTTTCCCTATTTTACAAACAGCCTTGGTAAGTTTTCCTCTTAAATTACCCAGGTAGTGCCGAGATGGATCAGTGATCCCGCCAGTGGCTGCTTCTGCATCGGACGATCATTTACACAAGTACTCTCTCTCTCTCTCTCTCTCTCTCTCTCTCTCTCTCTCTCTCTCTCTCTCTCTCTCTCTCTCTCTCTCTCTCTCTCTCTCTCGCTTTCTCTCTCTCTCTCTCCTTCTCTCTCTCTCTCTCTTCCTCTCTCTCTCTCTCTCTCTCTCTCTCTTCTCTCTCTCTCTCTCTCTCTCTTTCTCTCTCTCTCTCTCTCTCTCTCTCTCTCTCTCTCTCTATCTATCTATCTATCTCTTTCTCTCTCCATCTCTCTCTCCATCTCTCTTGTATGCTAAACCTCCGAATGTTATCTTTCAGGTAACCAGACGAGGTGTAAGTGCGTGAGTGCCTAACTGATCCTGTGTCCATTGTGTTTGGTCTGATTTAGGACACTTTAGAGACCAAGCTGTCCGAGTTTTTGCATCTACCAGCAAGTCTTTCAGGCTGTTTCAAGCTATCAGCCGGGATAGCAAACTCAGGTCACTCTATCAGACGGGATAGCAAACTCAGGTTGCTCCAAAAGTGCTAACACAACTTTTAGGTTGCATCAGGCTATCAGTCGTGATTGTAATCTTAGGGCACTCCAAAAGTGCGTACACAGAATGCCCGTCAATCCCCAAGCGAAAAGTCAAACAGATCTAGTAAATTCGTGGGAAGCAAAGGCAGCGACCGTGATGTTCACTTTCTCAATATTCGAGGTCTATAATCTGTATAGTATATAGATTTGCAATCTATACAGTCTAAAGATTTACAATCTTTATAGTCTATACAAATTTGGCTAGCATCATATGTCTGAGCACTACTGACTTAAAATGGTTCGTTACTTCGATCTATATATCTGTTTGTCCTCTCCAAGCTCCGTCCTAAAAGTTTGCCATAACTTCCTGAGATTCGAAAATCTCAGCCTTAACGGCAGACCGACGAAGTAGATCCTAGATACCCTGTTCAACTCGGCACACGATTTAATTATAACAAGGGTCCTGGGGACAGCAGCCAGGTGTGACGCACTGTCGTTCCTTTGCGGGGAAAGCAACCCGCCGTATTTGACTGACTAAACCACATTATTTCAAGTCCATTAACTGTGCACACAAGCTTATGTGACATCTTTATATTGTTTGTTTCCCTTTTATTTTGAAACAGTTTGCTAAACTTTTTTGGAAACATTCCAGGTGGTCTTCCAATCATTGACCCGGTTGGTATTAGGTCGAGACAGAGGTGGTGCCAACAAGCATTGGGCTCCATTAAAATCTGTTTGTTAACTGACTTGCCATATCAGAGTTTCGTGGTCCTTTCAAAACTGTTGCTTGCTTGATATAAAAAAAAAAAAGTAATAAACTGGGACTCTTCAAAGTTGACCTAGGGGCCTACTTTATATTTGAGTCCGTTTTTTGTGAGCAGTTTTTGTTTCTAGCCTTTTGTGGCGTGTTGATCACAATCGCCGAAGTTGAAGTTTGTGGAAAACAAAAATAATAAATCTCCTAGACTTTTTCAGTCTGCTCCTTGTTTGATTGTTGACTCTAGGTCGCTTTGTTTCGTGGAGGCGTGTGGTTGCGCCTTGAGTTCCGCTATCCGTGCTTGGGCTGTTCCTTTGGGGTGGTGAGTAGGCTTCATTGGGAGGGGAAAACTAAAAGTCCTGGTAAGGACAATTAGGGAGTGCCGGGCGCGGCCTGGTACGAAGGAGAGTGGGATTGTATCTGGGCTGTAGAGCGGTTTTGGCTGACTGGTTTTGCGCGAGTGGTCCGGTCCGGTGAGCAGGGTTTGGACAGTGTTATGGCGGCTAGGTCGGTTCTGGATGGTTTGCTGACTTCGTCATGCCGGTTGACTAGTTTGGTGGGCTGTCGTGGCGGCTAAGCTGGATTCAATTGGTCGCTGGTTTCTGCTGGGTCTGTCTGTCCGGGTCGCCTCGGATTGTTAGCGTTTTCTTGTGGTATTGGTTGCGGCGGGTGTTTTGTTTAGGCTCGGCTCTCGCAACTGATGATTTGGTGGGCTCTTGCCATCTCTTGGATTAGATTGATTTTGTACTCCAGCAGGCCCGGGGTGTAATCTTTCTGGGTCATTGAAGTCAGATGCCGAGTCGTAGCGGACGATTTCCCACCGTGGGGCCCTTTCCACTCTCCTCTGCTGGTTTATCCCATTCGTTCACTCGGCTCACCAGATCGTCGATGTAGGACTGGAGTTAGTTCGTCGTCGGGTACGACGGCTGGCATTTCGAAGACTCGATTTCGGATTCTGGGTGATCGGCTTCTTCTTCCTCAAATCTTTATCTGGTCGTCTTGGTATTCTGGGTCGGATCCTTGCTCTTGCATTAGCTGGTGTTTCTATGAGATTTTTGATTTCGTTTACAGCTTCTTTGAGAGTTTCTTGTATGTTTGTCTCCTGTTCCGCATTCTCTCTCTGCCGGGTTTTCTCCATGATGACTGCCATCATTGCAGCGTCTGCTTCAGCTTTCACCTCTAGCAGTCGAGTGATTTTTTCGTACGTCGTCTCACGGGCTTCTTTGAGAGCGGGCCATCTCTCTCTGATGTTCCTCTCTTTCTGCTTGACGCCGAGTTACCTCTTGGACTTGTGCTGCTTTGATTTGTGCTAGTAGGTCTTCCATTTTTGTGGTCGCCGCTGTTATTTCGGCCAGTAGTCTGGTGTTTGTTTGGGGCCGCTTCTGAATGTTTGTCTGCCCTCTGTGCTTTTAGTTCGTCCAATGTTTGGGAGATGAGGCCTAGCATCTCGATTCTGTCCGAGGTAGCTTCCTCTCTGGTTACTTTCTGCCTGTTGATCGTGCAGATTTCATTCCGGATTTCGGTCAGTTGTTGCGCTAAATCGTCGTCTTTATCGGTGGTCTGGCTCTGTAGTTTGGTCTTGCTGCGCTTGGCTGGGTGGGTCGCCTTTTGCAATCTTTCAAGTAGGGGCAGCCCTGGTATCTGGCGCTATGTGGTCCTGAACAGTTTGAGCACCTTCTGTTCGTGTTAGGTTTTTTAAAATCTTGATCAACTTTGGCTAGGGGGCACTCTTTGAAGTCGTGCGCCTTAGCACAGTAACGACAAGTGGGCACGCTGCGACAGGTCGCGGCAGTGTGCCACGCCCTATTGCACCGAGCGCACTGCAGGATATCTGTTTGGTAGTTACCCTGCTGCTGAGTCCTCCCTTGGGTGCTTGAGATCGTCGGTGGCCTCATGAATGACTGGGCCGCTGGGGCGTCGGTGGCATTGGATTTTGATGGCTGGGGTGGTTTCTCGGCTTCTGAGGTAATGATGGTTGCTGCTGCGACACTGACTTCTGGAGTAGGGCTGACCGGTCTTTGGGTGATTAGCTCCTGGCTCTGTTCGTCTGAGGCTGCGATTTCTGGTGCTGCCGGGACTGGCTTCCTTGGTGAGGCGGCCTTCGCTGGTTTCTTGGCTTTGCTCATTTTGTCAGGCAAGTGAATAGGCTGTACTGATCTGGCGGCTATGGGATCTCCCCTGTGTGGTGTCTGTGAGCCTGTCTGTCCTGTGTGTCTGTGTGGTCCAAAGTCTGTCTTTCAAAACTGTGCCGTCTAATCTGTATTTATATTTCAACGCCAGTTTTCTTAAAGTAGTAATAATGTATGTATGTATGTATATATATATATATATATATATATATATATATATATATATATATATATATATATATATATATATATGTGTGTGTGTGTGTGTGTGTGTGTGTGTGTGTGCTTGTGCTTGTGTGCTCGCGTTTACTATTTTCGATCGATAACAGTTTTATTTCAGTGAGCGGTTGTCGTGGGTGCCCCAGCACACTAGTTTGCCCAGGGGCCCTTAATGCTGTAAAGTCGGGTGAACTCCCAGTGTGAGTTTCTAGAACCATCAACTTTAAACAAACATACTGTACAAGGAAGCTACTTAACAGTTTGTTTACACTGCATGTTTTAGGGTTAGAGGTCACCTGGCAGTGCTGCACCTTAGCATACTCTAACTACGCTGCAGCTCACAACCTCACAATATTGTCTAGCTTGTCTCTCATTGGTGTTGAATTAGAGGCGCTCTAGACGCCCATACCCGAGCAATGTATTCAGGTCAGGGCTAACAAATCGGCATCCATCTTTGTCATTCTGTCAGTGTAAGGTAGAAGTGTTTCTTCAGATTACACTTATTAATCACTCAATCATAAAAGCTAGACAGTTAGAATGGTGAAACAGGGACACCCAAGTCAGCCATGAAAATTTCTGAATGGATGTAATAATTTCAACACATATATAAATATATATATATATATATATATATATATATATATATATATATATATATATATATATATATATATAATATATATATATATAAATATCAAGACAATCAAGCGGTTTCCGGTGAATGGAGTTCAGGAATTAACGTCGCAGCGATGGTGTTGAAACAGCCAGATAGTCCACAGAGAGTACATGAATCGTCACAGTGAATCATAGGTAGACCTCAGAGGTCTGGAAAAAGAATCCCCGCCCCAGATTCCGCTTGGCGTCTCTAGAAAAGAGACGTGCCCAAGGAGTAAAAAGGCTTACAGAAATTTCTGAAAATATTCTTAACATTATATATCCCACAGTTGCAAGTTTAAAAATGTAGACTTCTCAAACCAACTAGAGGGTCTAGAAATGTTTTTTTCACCACATAGAGATATATATCAATATAAGGGACCATATACCCCCCCCCCCCTCCCACCCCCGGACGGGTTTAAATTTGAAATGTGACGTGACCGCTGGGGATGTCAACGTCACGACTAGTCCACAGTGTAGGGTTGGCTGTTCACTCCGCGACATCTATCTGTCATTCTGTCAGTGTAAGGTAGAAGTGTTTCTATAATTGTCATCCATCTTTGTCATTCTGTCAGTGTAAGGTAGAAGTGTTTCTATAATCGTCATCCATCTCTGTCATTCTGTCAGTGTAAGGTAGAAGTCTTCCTATATTTGTCATCCATCTTTGTCATTCTGTCAGTGTAAGGTAGAAGTCTTCCTATATTTGTAATCCATCTTTGTCATTCTATCAGTGTAAGGAAGAAGTCTTCCTATATTTGTCATCCATCTTTGTCATTCTGTCAGTGTAAGGTAGAAGTCTTCCTATATTTGTCATCCATCTTTGTCATTCTATCAGTGTAAGCAAGAAGTCTTCCTATATTTGTCATCCATATTTGTCATTCTGTCAGTGTAAGGTAGAAGTGTTTCTATAATTGTCATCCATCTTTGTCATTATGTCAGTGTAAGGTAGAAGTCTTCCTATTTTTGTCATCCATCTTTGTCATTCTGTCAGTGTAAGGTAGAAGCGTTTCTATAATTGTCATCCATCTTTGTCATTCTGTCAGTGTAAAGTAGAAGTCTTCCTATATTTGTCATCCATCTTTGTCATTCTGTCAGTGTAAGGTAGAAGTCTTCCTATTTTTGTCATCCATCTTTGTCATTCTGTCAGTGTAAGGTAGAAGTGTTCCTATATTTGTCATCCATCTTTGTCATTCTGTCAGTGTAAGGTAGAAGTCTTCCTATTTTTGTCATCCATCTTTGTCATTCTGTCAGTGTAAGGTAGAAGTCTTCCTATATTTGTCATCCATCTTTGTCATTCTGTCATTGTAAGGTAGAAGTGTTTCTATAATTGTCATCCATCTTTGTCATTCTGTCAGTGTAAGGTAGAAGTGTTTCTATAATTGTCATCCATCTTTGTCATTCTGTCAGTGTAAGGTAGAAGTGTTTCTATAATTGTCATCCATCTTTGTCATTCTGTCAGTGTAAGGTAGAAGTGTTTCTATAATTGTCATCCATCTTTGTCATTCTGTCAGTGTAAGGTAGAAGTGTTTCTATAATTGTCATCCATCTTTGTCATTCTGTCAGTGTAAGGTAGAAGTGTTTCTATAATTGTCATCCATCTTTGTCATTCTGTCAGTGTAAGGTAGAAGCGTTTCTATAATTGTCATCCATCTTTGTCATTCTGTCAGTGTAAGGTAGAAGTCTTCCTATTTTTGTCATCCATTTTTGTCATTCTGTCAGTGTAAGGTAGAAATCTTCCTATAATTGTCATCCATCTTTGTCATTCTGTCAGTGTAAGGTAGAAGTGTTTCTATAATTGTCATCCATCTTTGTCATTCTGTCAGTGTAAGGTAGAAGTGTTTCTATAATTGTCATCCATCTTTGTCATTCTGTCAGTGTAAGGTAGAAGTTTTTCTATAATTGTCATCCATCTCTGTCATTCTGTCAGTGTAAGGTAGAAGTCTTCCTATATTTGTCATCCATCTTTGTCATTCTGTCAGTGTAAGGTAGAAGTCTTCCTATATTTGTCATCCATCTTTGTCATTCTGTCAGTGTAAGGTAGAAGTCTTCCTATATTTGTCATCCATCTTTGTCATTCTGTCAGTTTAAGGTAGATGTCTTCCTATATTTGTCATCCATCTTTGTCATTCTGTCAGTGTAAGGTAGAAGTCTTCCTATATTTGTTATCCATCTTTGTCATTCTATCAGTGTAAGGAAGAAGTCTTCCTATATTTGTCATCCATATTTGTCATTCTGTCAGTGTAAGGTAGAAATGTTTCTATAATTGTCATCCATCTTTGTCATTCTGTAAATGTAAGATAGAAGTCTTCCTATATTTGTCATCCATCTTTGTCATTCTGTCAGTGTAAGGTAGAAGTCTTCCTATATTTGTCATCCATATTTGTCATTCTGTCAGTGTAAGGTAGAAGTCTTCCTATATTTGTCATCCACCTTTGTCATTCTGTCAGTGTAAGGTAGAAGTCTTCCTATATTTGTCATCCATCTTTGTCATTCTGTCAGTGTAAGGTAGAAGTGTTTCTATAATTGTCATCCATCTTTGTCATTCTGTCAGTGTAAGGTAGAAGTCTTCCTATATTTGTCATCCATCATTGTCATTCTGTCAGTGTAAGGTAGAAGTGTTTCTATAATTGTCAACCATCTTTGTCATTCTGTCAGTGTAAGGTAGAAGTCTTCCTATATTTGTCATCCATCTTTGTCATTCTGTCAGTGTAAGGTAGAAGTCTTCCTATATTTTTCATACATCTTTGTCATTTTGTCAGTGTAAGCAAGAAGTCTTCCTATATTTGTCATCCATCTTTGTCATTCTGTCAGTGTAAGGTAGAAGTCTTCCTATTTTTGTCATCCATCTTTGTCATTCTGTCAGTGTAAGGTAGAAGTCTTCCTATATTTGTCATCCATCTTTGTCATTCTGTCAGTGTAAGGTAAAAGTGTTTCTATAATTGTCATCCATCTTTGTCATTCTGTCAGTGTAAGGTAGGAGTCTTCCTATATTTGTCATCCATCTTTGTCATTCTGTCAGTGTAAGGTAGAAGTCTTCCTATATTTGTCATCCATCTTTGTCATTCTGTCAGTGTAAGGTAGAAGTGTTTCTATAATTGTCATCCATCTTTGTCATTATGTCTGTGTAAGGTAGAAGTCTTCCTATATTTGTCATCCACCTTTGTCATTCTGTCAGTGTAAGGTAGAAGTGTTTCTATAATTGTCATCCATCTTTGTCATTCTGTCAGTGTAAGGTAGAAGTCTTCCTATATTTGTCATCCATCTTTGTCATTCTGTCAGTGTAAGGTAGAAGTGTTTCTATAATTGTCATCCATCTTTGTCATTCTGTCAGTGTAAGGTAGAAGTCTTCCTATATTTGTCATCCATCTTTGTCATTCTGTCAGTGTAAGGTAGAAGTCTTCCTATATTTGTCATCCATCTTTGTCATTTTGTCAGTGTAAGGTAGAAATGTGTCTATAATTGTCATCCATCTTTGCCATTCTGTCAGTGTAAGGTAGAAATGTGTCTATAATTGTCATCCATCTTTGCCATTCTGTCAGTGTAAGGTAGAAATGTGTCTATAATTGTCATCCATCTTTGCCATTCTGTCAGTGTAAGGTAGAAGTGTGTCTATAATTGTCATCCATCTGTGCCATTATATCAGTGTAAGGTAGAAGTGTGTCTATAATTGTCATCCATCTTTGCCATTCTGTCAGTGTAAGGTAGAAATGTATCTATGCTCAGTACTACTTTATTTCACATTCATCCATTCATGAGAAATATATTCCTTTGGTATTCGTGTTATTGTAGTGGGTCTGCGTGGTCTCGAGGTATGTTGTCCGCCTCGAGTGCTAGAGGTTCCGGTTCAATCCCTGGTAAGTGATTTTTTCACATGGACTTGGACTCCTAGTAATTCCATCTGTCTCTGGATAGTGAGATCGGACGCCCGTGTGCACTTTAGCGCACATAAAAAATCCCTTGGTAGTTGAAAATCGAAAAGAGTAACCTAACTGCGCTGCTCGGGCACATTTTGGAGTAAAAAATCAACCCAGAGTATTTCAGGACCCTCGCGGGTGCTACAGGGCGTGTGCACTGTGCTGAGCTTCTTCGGACTCAGACCTGAAAAAGAGTTAGAAAAAGATAATAACATAGTTATAGTTATAGAAAAATTTATAAATATTTTTTGCCAGCACATTGATTTCCTATGTCATGATAGTAAATATTATTTGTTCCGTTGGCTTTGTTTCTCTTAGCTGCACCTTCTTGCCGTGGATTCTATTATTATAACAATAAAGATAAGAGGTCTTAGAAGAACCGCCAAAGTAATAAGAAATCAATAATATGAGAATATAGGAACAATACTCGGACTGAAACCTGTAAAACAGTTCACCAAGAAGCCACAAATGAGGCGGTCTGGCTGTCTGACTAGAATACCCTGGTACCAACTGCCACGGGCTGAGGAAATTATAATGGACACAGAGCAGGGGGAAGACCAAGCAAAAAATGCAACGACGTCTTCAAGGACAGCCACAAGGAAATGGTGTCCAGCTTATACAATACATTGGACAAAGTTCATAAAACATCGTTACGACTTTTCCCCAACATTTTGATGAAGTTAATGGATGTAGGGAAAAACAAGCGGAAGAAAAAAAAAGACAGATGTTATTGCGAAGACAGATTCAAAGATTTGACGTTTTAAACAACGGATCAACATCATATAAGAGTTGAGTAGAAAGTTGCACAACGGCGTGACTTCCATGACAGACTGTTCACGACCAGGTAGTGACCTCCGAGTCGATTGCAGCCATTCAAGGTCTCCTATAGGAAAAGCACAAATTGACTGTGGGTGACATGGCAGCTGCACAACTTGACATCAGTCAGTTTCAGTACAGCACATCATCTACGATGTTCTGTAGTACCGCAAAGTGTCTGCAAGGTGGTTGCCACGTCAGCTGACTCCACAACTGAAACAACGAGGTGCTGACTGTTGAAGCAGAAGCTGATGGTTTCCGAACAAGAATTATTGCTTACAGAAAGCTTGGTTCACTAACTTCTTCTTCTTCTTCTTCTTCTTCTTCTTCTTCTTCTTCTTCTTCTTCTTCTTCTTCTTCTTCTTCTTCTTCTTCTTCTTCTTCTTCTTCTTCTTCTTCTTCTTCTTTCTTCTTCTTCTTCTTCTTCTTCTTCTTCTTCTTTCTTCTTCTTCTTCTTCTTTCTTCTTCTTCTTCTTCTTCTTCTTCTCTTCTTCTTCTTCTTCTTCTTCTTCTTCTTCTTCTTCTTCTTCTTCTTCTTCTTCTTCTTCTTCTTCTTCTTCTTCTTCTTCTTCTTCTTCTTCTTCTTCTTCTTCTTCTTTTTCTTCTTCTTCTTCTTCTTCTTCTTCTTCTTCTTCTCTTCTTCTTCTTCTTCTTCTTCTTCTTCTTCTTCTTCTTCTTCTTCTTCTTCTTCTTCTTCTTCTTCTTCTTCTTCTTCTTCTTCTTCTTCTTCTTCTTCTTCTTCTCTTTTACCTTGTACCTCATTGAAGTGTCGGGGGAAGATGTACTGTTCGTTGATGAGCTCTGGGTTCACTAGCACCAGCTGGAAACCAAGAGGGTCAGCAAGGAATGGTGTCATCACGCTTCACCGAAACCAAAGAAGTTTCGCATGCAGCCATCCATAGATAAGTTTCTGTTCTCTCTTTTTTTGGGGGGATGATCAAAGCCTTTATTAAGGGCACAACACGCCAAGAGGGCACACTGTCACCACGGATACGTATACTGATCTTCTCAGGAAGCATCTTAACCCCACAATTAAATCTAAACAACATAGACTTATGAGTAAGGGTATCCTTGTGCAACATGAGTGTTCGACTGCCTACTGTCCGTACAATGCTTGAAATGATTGAAAAGCTCCACTTTCAGAGTGTTGCAAAGACTCAGAGAGAAAAGGCTTGATTTTTTTTTTTTTTACGTATCCAGAAACCATGAGTTGTAAACCCTTTGGCTCGGTACTATGGACATCGCAACCCTTCGGCCTTGATTCCATTATAGGTACCGTTAATCTGGGAGAAATGTGGCTTTTCTGCCTACCCCCGGGAGTGAACCCGGACCACAAGGAGTTCGTCACCCGGCCGCCGCGAAAGTCAGATTTAACCAACTTCGCTAGAGAGCCGGGCAAAAGGCTTGATAAAAAGGTATAGCTGCTGTTGATACATCATACATACATACATACATACAAGTACAACATAATACTACATGCATACATACATACATACATACATACATACATACATACATACATACGATTACATACATA
>CAJHNH020002460.1:150238-156591 GCA_905116865.2 Candidula unifasciata | reverse complement strand
AAAAGGCCGACATGGCAGCCAAAAAGGGCATCAACTGCGACCGCACCCTACACATAGGCCTAGGCAAATCAGAAGGCCGTGCAGTCGCAAGACAGTATATCACAGAGGCCTGGGACACACAATGGCAACAAGGTGTGCAGGGCAGACACGCCTTCCAACTACTAAAAAAACCCAGACTCGCCTCCCAATCAAAGACCCGATGAAAATACCAGTCTTCAACAAATTGTGGAACCTCAGACTCGGCAACTGGACGGAAAACGTACAAAACGCCGAGGTGTGCCGAATGCAATATGAACAACACACTAGCCCACTTCCTACTGGAATGCTCCAGGTTCGAAGTGCAGAGGCGCCCAATATTGACCCACCTACGAAGCAAAAACACCACTCCCTCTGTCACCGAGATCCTGCATGTAAACAGCGACCCGGACACCCAGAAACTGGTGAAACAATACATAAGTAGAACAAATGCAGGAAAAACTACCACCCCAGCAACAACAACGCATTCAGGAACAGCCCAACCACCAACTGAGAGGGAAACAAGACCAGAGGACAGCGACACCCTCTCTCTCAAGCCAGGACACCCCAATAAAGGAGCCTCTAAATACTACTCATCTTTCTTCAACTTCCGACCTCACTTTAAGTCCTTTAAAAATTTTCGGAACTTTATCAATTGACTGTACCTATACTCATGTCCACTACATCTTTACCATTTTTTTACAAGAAGAAAAACTTGTCTAAACAATTGAAAAAAAAAAAAAAAAAAAAAAAAAAAAAAAAAAAAAAAAACTTAAAAAAAAAAAAAAAAAAAAAAAAAAATTATAAAAAAAAAAAAAAAAAGCCGAACGCACATGCACATGCAAAGATGCGAAAACATAAAGGCACAAAAAAGATGTTAAATGTGGGGACCTGAAAAGGGCCGTGTTTTTGGGACGCTGACAGGCTTGTTTGTATCGAGATGGTAACACCGGTGGCGCCTTGGTACACTCAGCGATGGCGGGCTGGCCAACAAGATACGGAAATGACATAAGGATGACAGGTGGCACGAACACAGGCGTATGGATACGCCACAATGGACAAATAACTATTGGACAATCCAAACAAATATACGCAGTCCCAAAATAACCGCCGCTCAATAATGGAGCTGGTTAGGGTGACAGGAACTTTCTTTTTTTTTAAACAAATCGGAATCGGAATCGGTGCCATATACCCCAAACAGTCTAACAGTGCCAGAGCTTGGTGTAGCTGAGGGACAGTATGGTGAACTGACTGGTGGGAGAGATTTGCTAAGGCCTATCCAGTTGCTGTGTCCTCTATGGTGAGGTACTGCCCCACCATCTGATTCAGTTGAAGCAGAATTTCCAAAGACAGTCGAATCACCAGGAGCTGAGGGAAGCACCAACGAGAGAAAGAGGATAGGTTACAGTTAACCATATAACATGCTATATTCCCCACAGCTCCACTGGGGTCCTATGATGATGAGGTGTCATCTCCAAGACTTTCTGGCTGTTTGGTTGTCTTTGTAATCTGGACATTGTATTCTGGAATCCAGCTATTGAGATCTGGCATCTACTTCACTATTTTATATATATATATATATATATATATATATATATATATATATATATATATATGTTGTATTGATTACATGCATTCATTTTCATGGCTGACTTAGTTGTCTCTATTTCACCTTTCTAAGTGTTTAGCATTGTTGGGTGTATGAGTCATACATATTATATGTGTTAACATGGTTATGATAATGAACTATCATAACCTGGGGGCTTTCTTTAGTAAGTAGTGGGGGTGTCCAGCCAAGTGTGCCTAGGAATATTGTATTTATATACAGATATATTTTGTAGTGCCAAAACTTGAGTTGCCCTACTCCAGAAATAAGTTGATCGTATATTGGCCACGGGGAATCCCTTAGACCAATACGATCCAAACGACTCAACATAATTATTTCTGAGTGCTGTTGGTTCTGAAGGAGAAATCAGGCACGTGACAGGAGTGATTTGTGACAATTGCATTGTAAAACAGTTTCATTAACCTCTAAGCCACGTTATTGTAACTAGTGGAGACTGTCTATGATTTAGCGTTCGTGCCGGACATACTTAGGGACCGAAATCTCGTACAGATCATGGCCTCTGTAGCTCCGGTGGACGATCCCCAAGGATCTATGTTTAAAAAACTACACTCGTGAACTGAACAGCGCTGCCTTGTTTCTCTTGGACATCCTCCTTTTTTTGACAATCCTCTCCCGAATGGTGCTATTTTGTGTCACCGGGTGTTTGTCGCTCGGTGTGAACGTCCTAGTGGGGTTTAAAACGACAGTCAGTTGGTCAGTCATACTCGCCGTTTCCATATGCAAACACATATTTATGCATTCCAGCGTGAGCCTGCAGACGTGTATTATATATATGTGTGTGTGTGTGTGTGTGTGTGTGTGTGTGTGTGTGTGTGTGTGTATCCATAGATATATATGTGTAATCGTACATGTATGTCTATATATTTGTGTGGTGTGTATAGCGCATACCAGCCCCTTTCCCCAACAACCCTAACTAAGTACCAGACTACCGTTCCAAGCCACTAGTGTTGGTACAATTAACAATTCTTAGCCAACGCAACTGGCACACACAAAAACAGACCACAATTATACCCGATACTGCTCGCAATAGGTTGAAAGTGGTCGATTGTTTTGTTTTTCATAAACGAATGGATTGATATGGGACGATTTTGTTCGATTCAAAGCCCCACAACGGCTGTTGTCGGGGAGCCCTAATATAACCTGATGGTTGAACTGGGTCTCTGTGATTTCCGCTCATAGGATTCTAATCCAAATAGTGGCACTTGGTATCACCGGTTGTTAATTGCTCGTTGTGCTGTCCTTGCGGGGTTAAACGTCACTGACACACTCGGCAGTACCTGTTAGGTAAGTCTCTTGGTTTTAAGAAGTTCCTACAATTGACTAGAAGTCGACGTGGCGAAGCAGCTAGACGCTCGCGTACAGATCGGAAGGTCGTGGGTTCGTTCTCTGGCGGAGCCGGACTTTTTTTATAAACTACCTTGACTCTCGGGTCGACCAAGCCTTGAGTGGGTACTGGGTGTAGTCCCGGGAAGTAAAGGCGACCGGTGTGATGCTGACGACATCACCCCTCTTGTGCCAATTGGTCTACAAAAATATAGGTCTAGCCCTTTATACCCTATACGCCTAAAGGCGTGGAAAAGGCACCTTTACTTTTACTTTACTACTATTAACTGTAAAGTCATTTCTTTCTCAGAAATAGTGTGTAAAGTATACCCACTTCCCCTGCAAAGTCTCAACTATCATTTCTGTTACATTTAGAAAATAAACTGCACCGAGTAACTCCATTAATGAGAAAGGTCACATGTCTGCACTGAGTAACTCCATTAATGAGAAAGGTCACAAGTCTGCACCGAATCGCTCCATTCATGAGAAAGGTCACAAGTATGCACCGAGTAACTCCAATAATGAGAAAGGTCACAAGTCTGCACCGAGTAACTCCATTAATGAGAAAGGTCACAAGTCTGCACTGAGTAACTCTATTAATGAGAAAGGTCACATGTCTGCACCCCCCCCCCTCCCCCGTGTGGGTTCCGGGGCCCCATTGTTGGGAAAACAAGAATAGACCCACTGCCTCCCCAAAAGCATGTCGTAAGAGTCGACTAACTGGGGAGCTTCCTTTGAAGTCGGAGTGCATCTGCCGGAGAGGCAAGGAACCAACAGTCTGTATTCAAGAGAATGAGATCTGTAAAACTGATGCACACGCAACACTTAGGTTCTGGAGCAGGACTGCAGTTCAGTAGTGGACGATCAACCAGAACTTTACGCCAGAGTGTACAGCTGGTGAACGCGAAGAAGAAGAAGAAATGTCTGCACCGAGTAACTCCATTAATAAGAAAGGTCACAAGTCTGCACCGAGTCGCTCCAATAGTGAGAAAGGTCACATGTCTGCACCGAGTAACTCCATTAATAGGAAAGGTCATATGTACACATCAAAGGGCCGCATACTCAGAGCTTACAACGCTCCTACTGTCTGTCGTATCGCATCATGTCCTCTTCCCCCCCCCCCCCCCCCCCCCCCCTAAACGTTTCCACCATCTCTTTCCTTCCATCTTGTCTAGGTCTGTTTATTTTTGCAATGTTTTAATGGTTATTAATTATATTCTGAAACGGGAGAGGAGAAAGGAGAAACACAGTGTAGGCCTAATTAAAACATTTCTCCTCTCTTAGGCATATAATCAAAGATGATAGCCGAGGTGAAGTAGAAGTCATAAAATGAATAGGAATAGCTTCAAAATTTTTTTCAATTAGATGAGAAAAGTATCATCTTCTGACTGACTTTCTACCCCACCAGGACATCACACAAGCGATAAACACCCGATGACACAATGTGCCACCATGTGGGTGAGGTCCCAGAAACCGCGTTCAGCCCTTTAGGCCATATTTATGGCCAGGCTATATTGCAGCCCCTGGCAAAGGCCAGAGTAGGGCTTCAAATAAAGCAAAATTTATCATAAAAAGGAAGAGAAAATAATCATCTTCTAGAGAGAAAACAATCCATTACAACTGATTACTTTCAAAAATTATGTTTACTCAACCCTGCCAATGAGACAGAAACCTGGACACCGAACAAACAGATGGAAAATCGAACTGTCTCTAATGATGTTCATATACTGAGGAATAGGTCGTTTCCATGGAAATAAAAAATAAAAAAACAATCAAATACAAAGGTTCTGAAGAGAGTGGTTATGAATGGAGACAACTGAAATATTTTGACCACAAAAAGGGATGCAACATTTTTTTTTAAAAATCATACTGTTAGGAAAGAATCAAATGCAAGCGAGCAATTTGCATTTAACGATACGTGTGGTAGGATAACATCAAGAGATTAACTGACAACAGTCAGAGTGAGTGTACAGTCAGAGTGAGTGTACAGTCAGAGTGAGTGTACAATCAGAGTGAGTGTACAGTCAGAATGAGTGTACAGTGTACAGTCAGAGTGAGTGTACAGTCAGAGTGAGTGTACAGAGTGAGTGAGTGTACAGAGTGCGTGAGTGTACAGAGTGAGTGAGTGTACAGAGTGAGTGAGTGTACAGAGTGAGTGAGTGTACAGAGTGAGTGAGTGTACAGAGTGAGTGTACAGTCAGAGTGAGTGTACAGTCAGAGTGAGTGTACAGAGTGAGTGTACAGTCAGAGTGAGTGTACAGAGTGAGTGTACAGAGTGAGTGTACAGAGTGAGTGTACAGTCAGAGTGAGTGTACAGTCAGAGTGAGTGTACAGTCAGAGTGAGTGTACAGTCAGAGTGAGTGTACAGAGTGAGTGTACAGTCAGAGTGAGTGTACAGAGTGAGTGTACAGTCAGAGTGAGTGTACAGTCAGAGTGAGTGTACAGAGTGAGTGTACAGTCAGAGTGAGTGTACAGTCAGAATGAGCGTACAGTCAAGACAGGAGGCAGTCTATGCTGAAGTTCCATTGCAGCCAATCTATACAGTACAGACGGCAAGCGATTGATTTATCTTCTTCGCGTTCACCGGCTGTAAACTCCGATGCAACCTTTCTGGTTGTTCGTCCACTTCCGGACTCTAGCCCTGTTCCAGAACCTGAGTATTGCTTGCACGTCTGTTTAACATACATGTATCATGTCAAAGCAGAATGTTGGTTTCATGCCTCTCCGGCAGATGCGCTCTGACTTTGAAGGAAGCTTCCAGTTAGTCGCTTTCTTTGACGTGCTATTGGATCTACAGCAGGTCTACTCCTGTCTTCTCCCACAATGGGGCGCTGAAAGCTACACCGGGAATCTGACTTATTGATTGTTTTCATTCTGCAGCACTTAGATTTTACGTGTGTCTACTTATGCTTTCACGTGTTAGTATCTAGCCGTTGTAACTTGGTAACTTATGTTTCTGAGATTGGAACTAGAAACTAAATCAGGCCCAGCTCCGTCTATCTACACACTAGGTCACCTTTCATAGATGCTTGGTTAGGCTGGTCCACGTTGCTCAAGGTTACAGGGGTGTCTCGATCAACCACTGTAGACTGCACTCTCTCGTAGGACCTAGGTTCCCTGTGTTGGGAAGGGGAAGGTGGGGTTAGGCCACTTGTACACGTCTCACATTTTAAGGCAGAGACTGAATGTATAATCATAGTGTCCTGACCGGACTCAGCCAGTCATAAGTGTGTAGATAGGCGGAACTGGGCGTGAGTTTGTTATAGGTTATAGGTTTCCTGAGATCTACAAAGTACATCGTATTCGGTGCATTATTTTCTGATTTTTATGTGATTTTTCTATACTAAATAATAAGGGAAAAGCTCTAGAACTGTTTGTATTGCTCCAT
>CAJHNH020002460.1:107738-145238 GCA_905116865.2 Candidula unifasciata | reverse complement strand
GTGACTCAAACAGGAGATACATTTGTTTATTCAGGAAAGGAAAAGAGTGGTTTGAGATGGGTGGGTTTTCTGATGACTAGAAAGGTTTCTTTATCACTTCTCGAAAATAATCAGCGACCGAATTCTAACTGTCAGACGTCCAAGAAAAAGAACATCACAATTATTCAAGTCTATGCCCCAACATCTGCATCAGAGGAAGATGAAATTAAAAACTTTTTTGAAGAGACGTTAGAAAAGGTAGAACAAAGAGATATCATAATCATCATGGGGGATAGATGAAGAGATAATAGTCGGAGGCCCATTTGGTACTTGAGACAGAAACGAGAATGGGGATAGACTGATAGAATTCTGTATATAAAAGAATTTGTCTATTAACAACACACTATTTAAACAGCACCCAAAAAGGCTCAACACCTGGACTTCACCAGATGGAAATAGCAGGAACCAAACTGATTATTTTTTAATACAAAAAGATGTAGGACATGTATATTCTCATCTGCAAAGACACTCTCTGGAGCTGACTGTGAGACTGATCACAAACTTCTTGTTGCAGAGTTTAAAATAAAACTGAAAAAAAAAAAAAAAGTTTTGAAAGGGGCTAAGCCAATACGTCTTAGTTTAAGTAATTTACCAAATTATTACAGCACTGAAATTAAAAACAAATTTGAGGCACTAATAGCAGTGCAGGAGGATATGACACCTGATGAGTTTGTTGGCTGATGAAGCAAGAAACATCATCATCACAACAGCTCAGAACATGATTCATAAAAACCGACACAAGAAACAGATCTAAATTACAGGGGAAAAAAACCGTTAAAGCTGATAGAAGAAAGAAGAAATGTGAAGTAAGCAGGGACAGAAACAAATAGCCATGCCTCTAGGAACTACACAGAAGAAATCAGAAGAGTTAACAGAGGAGATTTAAAAAAAAACAGTTCATTATAAATACCTGTAATAGAATTGAACAACTCCAGATGCAAAGAAGAGACAGAGACATGTTTAAAGAAATAAAAACATTGAAAGGCGAATTCAGGCCTTCTCTTCATTTAATAAAAGATAGAAACTGTAACACATTAACGGAACCAAAAACATATTAGAAAGATGGAAAGAATACTGTAAAGAAATGTATGAGGATCTGACAAGTAATTCAAAAACAACTTATGAAAGTTAAGAAAAAGAACCAGAGCCTTTAATGGATGAGGTACGATCAGCAATACACAGACTGAAGAAAGAAAAGTCATCACGTTGCGACGATATACCAGCAGAACTAATTCAAGCAGGAGGAGAAGCCTGCGTCTGAGTCTACCATGCACTGTGCACGAAGATCTGGAACAGTGGCATTTGGCCTAAAGCGTGGGGAAAAACCCATTTATATCAGTCTCCCAAAGAAAGGAAATCTGAAACTATGCTCCAACTACCGTACCATCGCATTAATAAGTCATGCTAGAAAAATCATCTTACGAATCATCAAGAAGAGGATTGAAAGGAAATGACAAAATAAGCTACTTGAAGGGTTTCAGACAGGGTAGAGGAACTAGGGATCACATCTTTAATATGAGAATTTTCGAAAAATGCAGAGAATACAATGTTGATCTTCATGCTTGTTTTATTGATTATAGCAAGGCGTTTGTTTGTGTCCAATATCAGAAACTGCGGACTATTATCAGAAGTATGGGGTTTCCAGCGCATTTAATGCATTCAATTGAAAATCTTTATCATGAACAACAAGCAGCCATCAAAGCAGCTGGTGAAACACCGGATTGGTTCGAGGTGCAAAAGGGTGTGAGGCAGGGGTGCATTATCTCACCATACTTTTTCAATAAATAAGTAAAAAAATATAATGAGAAATGTTAAAAATGACCAGACTTGTGACAGTTAGTATCCGCTCAAAACTGGTAGCAACCCCATTCCGGAACTCCGCTACGCAGATGACACAGTCCTCCTTTCAAACAGCGTAAAGGGAATATACAATTTTAATATTGTCTGTCCAAAAGCACAGTGAAGATCAAAATCTGTTCTTGAATTTAAAGAAAACGAAAATAATGTCCACAGATAAAACTGGCTGTCACCAAAAAAAAAAAAAAAAAAAACAATAAATGATGAAGAAATTGAAAATGCCACAATACCTTTAATTTTTAAACTTGTTCAACAACACTGCTCTCCAATTCTAAGAACGTACATGCCTTCTCTGTTAAGTCATATATTAGCTAGTCTTTATTTGTAACAATTAATTTAAATACTTTGGATGTTATGATCATTTTTGTGTGACATGTCAAATGTCACAACAACCGAAAATCGGAAAACAACTGATCGAAACATTGATCTGATTGAAATATTTTGTGAAATGTTCATATCCTAAATTGAATTATCGCTAGTAGATTTGTCACTTAGATATCAATCATAATACGAAGACTGTTGTCACCATCTGGCAGAGATTCATCAACGATAGAGCAGTATGAACAGTTCTAGACCTTTCCCCTTATCATTTAGTGTAGAAAGATCACATAAAAATTGTATCCCTCTAAATAAATTTTTTAAATCAGAAAATAAAGCACCGACCACGAAAGGACTTCATGTTGGTAATCCTAACTGTTCAAAAACGTGTTCAGAAAAGTTTGTTTTCCCTACAAAATTAGAGTGTCTTTATCATGATCCAGTATCCTGGGGATATGTCTTTAATGGATAAACATAATTGCCAGTATACCAGCGATAGTCTTTAAAGAGTTAAATGGTTAAATATAAGGAAAAGTGTAGGATCATGCGCCGTCAAGATGGCCGACAAGGCCCATCTGACACCGCTATCAAGGATCCGATGACGTCAGTAACGTTTTAACGGTACCTACGAGCAAACTTTGAATAGCTTTACTTAGGGAAACATATATTGTACTGTGTCGCCTTTTTATGTGGGTGTGTTTGACTGCATATTTATTTTTTAAATTAAAATTAAAATAATTTTTTATGGGAGAGGGGAGGGGGGATATCGGATATGGTAGTGTCTTAGAGCAAGAGACGCCTACAGCACCAAGACCAAGGGCCATCTAACACCGCCAGTAAGGATCCAGTGATGTTAGTAAGGACCCAGTGATGTCAGTAAGGACCCAGTGATGTCAGTAAGGACCCAGTGATGTCAGTAAGGACCCAGTGATGTCAGTAAGGACCCAGTGATGTCAGTAAGGACCCAGTGATGTCAGTAAGGACCCAGTGATGTCAGTAAGGACCCAGTGATGTCAGTAAGGACCCAGTGATGTCAGTAAGGATCCAGTGATGTCAGTAAGGACTCAGTGATGTCAGTAAGGACCCAGTGATGTCAGTAAGGACCTAGTGATGTCAGTAAGGACCTAGTGATGTCAGTAAGGACCCAGTGATGTCAGTAAAGACCCAGTGATGTCAGTAAAGACCCAGTGATGTCAGTAAGGACCCAGTGATGTCAGTAAGGACCCAGTGATGTCAGTAAGGACCCAGTGATGCCAGTAAGGACCCAGTGATGTCAGTAAGAACCCAGTGATGTCAGTAAGGACCCAGTGATGTCAGTAAGGACCCAGTGATGTCAGTAAGGACCCAGTGATGTCAGTAAGGACCCAGTGATGTCAGTAAGGACCCAGTGATGTCAGTAAGGACCCAGTGATGTCAGTAAGGACCCAGTGATGTCAGTAAGGACCCAGTGATGTCAGTAAGGACCCAGTGATGTCAGTAAGGACCCAGTTGATGCCAGTAAGGACCCAGTGATGTCAGTAAGGACCCAGTGATGTCAGTAAGGACCCAGTGATGTCAGTAAGGACCCAGTGATGTCAGTAAGGACCCAGTGATGTCAGTAAGGACCCAGTGATGTCAGTAAGGACCCAGTGATGTCAGTAAGGACCCAGTGATGTCAGTAAGGACCCAGTGATGTCAGTAAGGACCCAGTGATGTCAGTAAGGACCCCAGTGATGTCAGTAAGGACCCAGTGATGTCAGTAAGGACCCAGTGATGTCAGTAAGGACCCAGTGATGTCAGTAAGGACCCAGTGATGTCAGTAAGGACCCAGTGATGTCAGTAAGGACCCAGTGATGTCAGTAAGGACCCAGTGATGTCAGTAAGGACCCAGTGATGTCAGTAAGGACCCAGTGATGTCAGTAAGGACCCAGTGATGTCAGTAAGGACCCAGTGATGTCAGTAAGGACCCAACGTCGTCAAGACAGCCAACAAGTGACAGTATTTTGGGTCAGTCTCCTTTGTTCGCATCAACACAGCAGGAGTCCTTTTCGGGACTCTTGGTGGCGAGCAGTGCTAAGCCATTGTATATGGCGCACGTAACCTAGTCACAATTATAACCTAAAGCACCTTCTTCTGGGATGCTGGTTGAACATGACAACCCCCCCCCCCCCCCAGAAAACACCTACCTACATACACATCCACATCCTTATGTAGTAAAAGTTCCTCTTTACAAATAAAACCTAGTTTTCATACTTATATAAGAACCAGTTAAAAAATAAAATCAATTATTAAAGAAAATACTGCGAGACGCACCTGGCTGTAAAATTAGTGAACTACTGAACTTTTCCAGATCGTTAGTGCGCTGAACCTGGTTCGTACTGAGACATTAATGTGTGTGTGTGTTTAATTATAATCATCTCGCTGATGAAAAGGAGATTTTAGTTCGTGTCTTTGGTGTTAGTGAATCAATTAGCTGGGTGTGTGTGTGTGTGTGTGTCTGTGTGTGTGTGCGTGCGTGTGTGCGTGTGTGTAGGTAGGTAAATATTTTGTGCGTTCTCACTGTGTTCGTTGTGTAAATGCTTGCACTATGTGTCGTATGTGTGTGTTGTAGATGTGTTGATGAATCAGTTAGTCATGTAGATGTGTCGTGTGTATGTATGTGTGCGTGTGTGTGTTTGGGTGTGATGCGTGTGGAATTTGTTGTTGTTGTTGTTGACTGTCGCTGCGTGTGTGTGTGCGTGTTGGTAAGTAAATATTTGTAAATACATATGTCACAAGATCCTGTTAAACCAACCACCCCCCCCCCCCCACTCTATCCCCTTTTTTTCTCCTTTTATTCAGACACATTATGACATATGGGCTGTGCTTTGAAAAAAAAAGTAAGAGGAGTGGCCCCCCCCCTCCCCCCCCCCCCCCCCCCCATCCCCCCCCCTCCCCCCCCCCTCCCCAATTTGTTTAATTAAAAATAACAATCACCTTTTGTTTGAAAGCAAAAGGCTACTGTTTGTAAGAGGAGTCGCCTTCAGTTATGGCATCACTTAATGTCATTTTTGGTGATTTATGTTCTGATAATTCTCCAACAGTCCTTTTTTTTTTTTAAACTAAAATTATTCAGTTTTGGTTTGTTTTATTATTATTTTAACATTTTCCGAAAGTGTTCAAATATTTCATAAACCCGTTAATTCGCCTATTACCTATAGCGATGTCTGGAAGGACAAGTATTGACTTTTCTAGAGAATATCAAACAAAAATGTCCACGAAAAAACAGGAAGCATTTAAAAATAATAAACGAATATTGGCGTGGGCGTATATGGGAGTTTTACCGTATTTCGTGTAATGTCAATGTTCTTGAATACAATGAAGCCGATCTGTTGTATCTTCTCACTGCTGGTCTTCCTTTGTCTCTCTCTCTCTCTCTCTCTCTCCCCTTCAGCATTCCCATTGTCATGACGTACTCTAGTCTTCCTGTTCTCACAGTATGACTCAAAAATATAATCATCTTCTGATGAGCACAATTACTTCTCTTCGTGAGTTATTTTTTGTTATTTTAATTTTTTTTTTTGTAAATTTTTTTTTCAAAAGATATATTTATCGCTATTCAGCCTATCATCATCATCATCATCATTATCATCATCATCATCATCATCACAAACCACTTCTGCTGTTGAGCTGAGTGGGGAGGAATAATATGCGACCCAGGGCACTGTGGCTGGCACTGGCTATTGTCGTGCCTTAAAGTTGTAAAGTGCGAATATTGTCGATCCTATTTTGTTTGGCGTCCTCTTGCTCTTGTTGCTGATCATCTGCGAGGTAGTGCCTGTGATGGTATTTAATGTTGCTGCATTCGGATGAGATATCCAAACCACCTGATTTGCTGTTTCTCGATGAATCCAATACAAGGTGTCGTTTAGTTAGCCTTTCGCCCCTTCAGAATCAGCAGAGGCAATGTTAACGCATACTGTAGTGTCGCGCGTAATATGATGTCGATTTTAGCTGGTCAATCAGTCAATCACTCAATCAATCAGCGTGAAACGTTACTAAAGACAGGGGCGACAACTTTTCTTCACTGTCTCCTCGACTTCCAATGAAAGACATTACTCGAACCGGATGTTGATATCACAAGCTGCCATAGTCGATGATTGCGACAGTCGGAAATGACTGCCTGCAAATATATAGAGTCGAATGAGACACACAACTGCGCTAACGGAAACCACACGATACAAACAAGGAAATGTATCCGTTAGCTGGATGGACGACAGCAATTTTCTTATTCTGACACGCTCAACGAATCTCACGATACAAAGCGGACTTGAAAGCCGGAGATTGTCCTCAAATGTACTGTTTTGTTTAATTTGCTAATGCTTACCCAGTATTTTGCAACTAATATATCTCACCTTTATATAATACTGTTATCATGTTTTCACTTGTACTAGTAGAGCGATGAAAAAATATTTTTATTTTTCGTTATCTCTTTCTTCTTCCTTTTCTTCTTCACCTTTCGTGGATCAGGAGGTGTGGTTTCAAATTCTCAGGAAGCTGGACTTTTTCAGAAATGACCTTAGCTCCCAGGTCGACCCAGTCTTAAATGGGTACCAGGTAGAGTCCTGGAAAGTAAAGGTGGCCGAAGTGATTTTAACCAAATCAAGAACTAACTGCAGATTGGTCTATAAAATATAGGTCTAGCCCTGTATGCCTAATGTGCCCGAAAGCGTGGAAAAGGGTCCTTTACTTAACTTTTAGTTAATAGGTATAACAGCAGTATTAGTTAGTAATAGTAGCAGTAATAGTAGTAGTAGTAGTCGTTGCAATAGTATTCGTAATGGTGATAGCAGTTGTAGTTATAGTAGTGGTAGTAACAGTCATAGTGATTGTGGTAGCAGCAGCAGCTCTAAAACAACAGCCTTGGCTGTAGTAGAATAGTAGTAACAGCAGTAGTAATAACAGTAGTAGCAGCAGCAGCAGTTGTAGCAGTAGTAGTAGCAGTAGTAGTAGTAGTAGTAGGAGCAGCATCAGCAGCAGTAGTAGTAGTAGCAGTAGTAGTCGTAGCAATAGTAGTAGTAATAGTAGTAGCATCAGTAGTAGCAGTAGTAGTAGTAGTAGCAGCAGCAGCAGCACTAATAATAGTAGTAGTAGTAGCAGTAGGAGTAGTAGCATCAGTAGCAGTAGTAGCAGTAGTAGTAGTAGTAGCAGCAGCAGCAGCAGCAGCAGCAGTAGTAGTAGTAGTAGTAGTAGTAGTAGTAGTAGTAGTAGTAGTAGTAATAGTAGTAGTAGTAATAGTAGTAGTAGTAGTAATAGTAGTAGTAGTAGTAGTTGTAGTAGCAGCAGCAGCAGCAGCGGAAGTAATTAGTAGTAATAGTAGTAGTAACAGCAGCAGCAGTTGTAATAGCAGTTAGTATAAATAGTTATTAGCTGCAGTAACAGTACCAGCAGCAACAGCAGCAGCAGAAGCAGCAGCAGCAGTAGTAGTAGTAGTAGTAGTAGTAGTAGTAGTAGTAGTAGTAGTAGTAGTAGTAGTAGTAGTAGTAGTAGAAGTAGTAGTAGTAGTAGTAGTAGTAGTAGTAGTATAGTAGTAGTAGTAGTAGTAGTAGTAGTATTAGTAGTAGCAGCGGAAGTAATAAGTAGTAATAGTAGTAGTAACAGCAGCAGCAGTTGTAATAGTTATTAGCTGCAGTAACAGTACCAGCAATAGCAGTAGTAGTAGAAGTAGTAGCAGCAGTAATGGTGGTAGTTAGCGTTGTTTGTGGTAGCAGTAATATTAGTAGTTATGCTGGTAAAGTTCTGGTCGTTTTCGAACAGTAATACGAAAGTCGTACCGTGGAAAAGATTGGAGCCTCGCGGCTTAGGTTTGTTGTAGATTTAGATTTAAACAACGGATCAACATCATTGCACAAGGGGTAGTAAGCCATGAGTGCTCCGTTCTACTTCTAACTCAAGCCTGAGTCCAAAGAATCTCAGGACAGTGCACGAACTCCGTAGCACCGACGTGGATCCTGAAATACTCTAAGTAGATTTTGAGCTTCAAAGTTTGCCGGCTCAGCGCCGTTAATTTCGATTTCCAACTGCCAAGGGATATTTTTACTTGCACAACGATACACACAAGCATCATATCTTACTACCCAGAGACCAGGGAAAATTAATAAAAGTTAACGTGAAACAATCCCAGCCTTCCCCGGGTCCTAAACCCGGAACCTCCAGACTGAGGCCCGATGCTGGTAAAAATCCTAAAAGGCAGAAGTGGATACAATGTTTAAAACAAAAATAGTTGGCTGCATATCCCTTACAATATTACGAAAAGATATCTTACCAAATGAAGAGTGGCAACAATCAGTTTCACCTTGTCACAATGATTTGATTTGATTTGATTCAAGAACCGACATCACAACACTAGGGGCATTCCCAAAAGCGCTTCATCTCCATCTTCAGCAGCCAGCTAAGAGTTCCGATACTAATGGTGCCAGTAGCATTCTGACTGAACGTCCGTCTTGACTTTCCTCTGAGCCTCGAGCATCTGCAAGAACCTCTCGTCACCCCCCCCCCCCCCGCTGCGCCCCTCCCCCTGCATCAATCTCACCACTCCTCCAAACTGTACACGCTCTCCCACAAGGCACTAACCATGTCTGCCTTATCATGTATCAGTATTCCACCAAGTTGTGCAGAGCCAGCCACAAACGACAAGTTAATGTAGTGGCTAGTGAGCCTGCAACTGCACATTACACCAATATACAACATCATAAACACGAATAAAGTAGAGTAGAGTAAAGGACCATATTCCACGCCTTCATGGGTGTAAGGCATATAGGGCTTGACCTATATTTTATTCACGAATTGGTACTTGGTGAATGATGTGGTCGGCATCACGACGGACGCCTTTACTTTCCAGGTCATTACCTGGTACCCACTCAAGGCTGGTGGACCTGAAAGTCAAGGTCGTTTTTGGAGAAAACAAAGTCCGGCTCAATCAGGGACCAAACCCACGACCCTCTGACCCGCAGGTTAGCGTCTAGCCGCTATACCACGTCCGCTCCATAAATGTGAAAAGGAAAGCACAAAATCACTTAACTGAAGTATCTCTGAGATAAATCACACAAGTCTGGCCAGTTGAGTCCCTGACACATATGTGGCCACTGGAAATAAATACACGCCGGAAAAAGTCGTGAACACGAAGGTCCGTAACTCAAAGCAGTTAAATGAAACTGTGCAGGACATTAAATCCCCTAGGCGATTTAGACCCATTATAAAAATAGGGCGGTTCTCGAGAGACCAACAGACTCAGTCAAGACTTTACAGAACGCTGCATAACCAAACCCAGCATTTTTTAGCCGTTTCTGTTTTCGTGCCCAATTTTACATTCTGTAGTTTGCTATTGCTTTATAAACAATTTAGGCTTCCATATCACTGTCAAACCAAACGTGTCTGGGATAGTAAGTAAGTAAGTAAATTTTACCTCACCAGGACATCACACATAAACACCTGGTGACACAAAGTGACACCAAGCGGATGAGGATCACCCGTGGAGACGTCCCGGAAACCGCATTCAACCGTTAGGCTTAACTGCGGCCTCCGGCAAAAGCCCGGGAGGGGCTTCAAAATGCACGGTGGCTGGGATCGAACCCCGTACATTATAATTATGAAACGCATTCGCAAAGCCTAATGCCACAGACTCTGACAGTAGCCAACTTGTGTTGTGGAGACAGCACACAATTTAATGTTACTTTCTCCTCAGGCCTGCGAGGTCAGTGGTTTCTTCAACACGTTTGTCATGGTGGCCTCCATGCTGTCCCTGTGTGTCATCTCGGTGGACAGGTTCTACTCCATCGCCCTGCCCATGCACCACGCCGGACATGCCACGCCCTGCATGTACTTCCTGGCTGTTCTTACCGTCTGGGTGGTGAGCTTCATCCTGGCAGTCCTGCCTGCGGTCGGTGTCAACTCTTACAGGTGAGGATTTCATTTGATTTCTTCTTCTTTTTCTTCTTCCTGCTTCTTTTCTTCTTCTCCCTCCTCCTTCTTCCTCTTCTCCCCACGTCTTCTTCTTCCTCTTTTTTCGTCCTCCTCCTCCTTCCTCCTCCGCCTTCGTTCTCACCCTTATTCCTCTGCGTCCTTCTTCTTTCTTCTTTTCCTCTTCTTGCGCCGTCTCCTTCTTCTCTTCCTTCTTTTTTTTCCCCCATTTTCTTCTACTTCTTCCTCCCCCTTGTCCTTCTTCTTCTTCTTCCTTCTCCTCCTCCTCATTCTTTTTATTCTTCTCCTTCTTCTTCCTCCTCCTCCTCATCGTTTTTATTTTTCTCCTCCTCCTCCTTCATCATCATCATCATCATCATCATCATCATCATCTTCTTCTTCTTCTTCTTCTTCTTCTTCTTCTTCTTCTTCTTCTTCTTCTTCTTCTTCTTCTTCACCGGCAGTAAACTCTCTGGCGTGGGGAAAGTGTTAATTGTTCGTCTAGTTCTAGACTTCGTAGTCTTGTTATAGAACCTGAAATCTGCGTGCACATCCGAACTAGAGATATGGCTTATGTTTTTGTTGGTTCCACGCTTCTCACGGAGATGCACTCTGGCTCCGAAGAATATACCCCCTAATTTGTTGCCTCTTATAACATGCTTGTTATGGGTAGCGGGTATATTCTGTTTTTTTTTTTTTTTTTCCAAAATAGGACCCAGGAGTCGACAAGGATTTTTCTTTGATTGTAAAAAAAAAAAATAAATATAACAGGGGCGGTGGAACCCGGGAGCTTAGGTACTAACACATAGGGCCACCTTCCCCCAAAAAAGGCTTTTTTTTTTTCAATGGGCGGGTGGGGGAGGGAACGGTGTTTTTGTGTGTGCCCCTTTAGGTTTTGGTTTGCTTGCGGCTTTTACCGATGTCCTAATTATAACTTCCTTAGAGGCCTAATGTGTTATCTGTGCTTGCTCTGTTGGTGTGTCATCAGCACTAGATTCTTTAGTCTCACGGCTTCAAACTGCCAGCTTCTGTTGGTGTGCTATCAACACTGTATTCTTTAGTCTCACGGCTTCAAACTGCCAGCTTCTGTTGGTACACCTCTAGACTGAGATATCTGACCTCAGGGTATCAGACTTTGCAGTAAGCAGCCTGGAGAGGATAAACGGCACGCACACATTCTCAGCTATGATAATAAAACAGTATAACTCAATTCTCTCAGTCCCAGGCGTATATCCCTTACCTTGTTGATTCCGATGTATTTTTGCCCCCAGTTACATTTGTTTAGATTCACAGAAGTTAAAATAGTCGCAGTAAGGCCTCAAAGGGTTTAAATAACGTTAATGTTTACACAAGTAAGTATAACATCTGCTTGGGAAATAAAGTGTTTAGAAAAGAAATATCATGCCAGGAGAAACCAGTAAACGCATGGTGAGTTGACCGGGACCTAATGAGTAAAGTAGAATAAAAATTACATTATGTTTAAATGAGCCATATTAACGGTGAAAACATTGTCTATTTCACAGTTTCCGTCAATCAAAGAGGATATGTTCCTATCACTGGCACGGCGGCTCCACAACCGACAGAGCTTTTATCATTGTCATATTTACCATTTCATTTCTCATCCCGTCCCTAATCCTCATTATCATGTACGTTGGAATATTCCGAGTAGCCAGAAAAACTGCCACTAGCGTTGGACCTCAAGTTTGCAGGCCAAAATTGGCCACACAGTTGGACACACGAGATCATATAACTGCACAGGATAATCCTTCTACACACCCAATATTTTCGGTATCGTCTACAAATCCGGTTTTAAGAAGAATACCCCAAACAAACAATAATAATTTCGATAATTTACAGTCAGCAAGCAAAGAAAACTCTGGAATTCCTATTGTTGCAGGAAATGATCCTCTCTCCGTCAAATCTGTGTGTGTAGATACTAAAATCAGCTGCGCAGCCGATATTTGCAAAGACAGCACAGCAACATATTCAAAATGTAACCCAGTTACGAACTGTTCAAAGCTGTTTTGTGTTTGTAAGAAAGCTAGCCTCCAATGTCTTGCAGGTCCAAGTACGAAAGATCCAGAATGCCACCTGCAAATCAGTAACCATTCAGAAGCTAACAAACTCCCAGGAAATCTTCATCCGTTTCCAAAGAACATCGAAGTTCCACACGACATTGGTAAAATAAAATCTAGCCATATGAAAGCTTTCAAAACCCTAATGGTAATTGTATTGTCATATTTCGTATTGTGGACCCCGTACTTTGTCTGTGAAATTCATGGACTTAGCCAAGAACAGTTTGCGTCTCCATCTATAGAACTGATAGCGACATGGCTCAGTTTTGCAAGCTATGCTGTCAACCCTTGTCTGTATGGCTTGATGAACAGGGTCATTCGCGAAGAACTGAGCCAGTGCATGAAGTGTATACTGCGCTGTTGTATCTGTTGTACGTGCACTTGCCAAGATGGCGGGTGCAGCTGTACGTGCAAGAAGCCATCTAGTACCGACGATGACGATGATTTCTGTCTTGGTGGAGCTGAAAGTTTTTATCAGTTTCTGCAGAAGACGCAAGCCAGCGAAGTCACTCCTCCAGCCTCAAAAACCCTCAGAAAGAGTCTCCCACTAGACACAATAAATGCTCCTGATAAAGATATCAACAGTAATAACACATTGTCCGAAACCTACAGGGACTGTGCATTTTAACTATATGTTTACAACATAAAAAGCGTCTTTACCCACATAGAACTGCAGGTGTGGCCATTACAGGTGTCCTAATTGTAACTTCTATGGAAGTTAAACATTGTATCTGGTAGCTGCCTTGTGAGTCTGCTATCCATGCTTATATTTATTCAACGGATCAACATCATCGTACACGGGTGTAACCCATAAGCGATCCCTTCTTCTTCTAACTCAAGTCTGAGTTTGAAGAATCTCAGCACAGTGCACAGACTCTGTTGCACCGGCGAAGATCCTGAAAAACTTAGGGTAAATTTTTAACTCAAATCTGTCCGGGCAGCACCGTTAGGCTACTTTTTTCGATTTCCAACTGCCAAGGGATTATTTTTTTACATGCGCAACAATACACAGGGGCGTCGGTCTTTCAAACAGAGACCAGGGAAAATTACTAGAAGTCCAAGTGAAAAAAAAATCTCAGCCTTCACTGTTGCTTGAGCCCGGGACCTCTAGAACTCAAGGCGGACTCCATGCCCCGAGACCACGAAGCTCCCAAGCTACTGTTACCCATGTTGAGATTGTGTAGTTTCAGGTTGGTATGCTAAGCCTTTAAATAGTCGCATGCGGATAAACTCGATCAAATATAATAAAGAACATACACTCTTGTGATCAGCTCTTCCTTTAGTTTGAGTACATTTAATTTTGAAAGCCGCGGAAGCGTAGCAACTAGACGCTCGTCTGCCGGACCGAAGGTTGAGTTCAAATCCCATGAGAGCGGTTTTAAAAAGATCTTTAATGTTTAATTTGCATGCAAGATCGACCTGGTCTAAATGGAATATCGGGTAATATCCTGGAAAGTAAAGGCACTCAGAGTGATTTTGACCACAACACAAATCAGATGTTGATTGGCCTATATATACCCTATTTCCTCAAGTATAAAGCGCTCTTGTTTAAAGAAAAAAAATATAGGGTCTAAAACTAGTTTGTCTTAAACAATGGCAGTAGATCTTTATGTTATCATGTTATTCTCTCCCCTCCTCTCCAAAATCACCCACCAATTACCGGTCCTTAAATCAAGGTGCGTCTTATATATTTCATGGTATTATACATGGGGGAATACGCTTGGTATGTTTGAGGCGCCAAATACGTTACAAGAGTCCTTTACATTTTATGGCGATGATAGATTTTCTCAGTTCAATATTTAAATACAACGATTAGTGATGAGCGAGGACTATCATCACAGCACTACGAACAGATCAACAGGTACTTCGATCTCATCAGTAGCCCCCATAAGAATAAAAAGATTAAACAGCCGCCTTGGACCTTTGATGAAACGTTCAAGTCTGGCTACTCCAGGTTGCACCCCAATGTCCTTCAACCTGGACAAGGATTTTAAAAGAAGGTAAAGTCGGGAGATGTGAACCAGTCTCATTGCACACGTTTATAAACCATAAGTGATCTGCACCAGTACGGACAGCTGATAAGAAACTTTCCTCCTGTGTCGCCGTCCTCACGAAATTCCGTAGCTACAGTGACGTTCCTCCATTTACCCCAGAGTGTTTACTACCCATTAGCTACAGGCTGGGTAAACACCGGAAACCACCCGGTTTCGAACACCGACCTGAGCTGCAGCGAATCGCAGCTAGATGTGAAAGCGAGTCTCCTATCGACTGCCTCTGGACAAGGATAGTGAGCCCTGCTTGTTGGTGTAATCTTCTTTGCGTTATGCAGCTCCCATGGCGTTAATAACACCACTCCTGTCCAGTGGTAACCACCTTGTCTGCCAGATAATCTGCTCGCTCATTGCATTGAACGTTTGCATTACCCGGCACGCATATAAAGGTTAGGCGAGCTATTCATGATGCATTTAGTGATTTAAATAAAGTCAAGTGCCTTGCTGTCTGGCCTGTGCGGTCATGCTTCTCGGTATCTGATGATCTCCAAAAGCATACATTAAACTCATGCAATACCGATCAATGCATCATGTGTGTGTGTAAGTTGTACCCCACCAGGACATCACACAAGCGATAAACACCTGGTGACAAAAAGTGTCACCATGCGAATGAAATCAGCCGTAGAGAGGTCCCGGAAACCCCGTTTAGCCGTTAGGCCATATTTATGGCCCGGTTATGTTTAGGGTCCCTGGCACAAGCCGAGGTAGGGCTCCAAAATAACAAAAAAAAATGCATCCCACAAGGGGACGACTTTTGATGATTATCATGTGTTAATTAGCTTCTCCAATTATTTGTTAATTTCGTTAACACGTTTTGCTACACAGTTACTGAAATAAGTGTCCAGAAAGGTGGCTTTTCTCACGAAAAAGTGTCTGTTAAAGCAGCGCTGAAACAATAATGCCCAAGAAGATCAATATTGTCCATATATATTATATATGTCTGTGTGTGTGAGAGAGAGAGAGTGAGAGAGAGAGAGAGAGAGAGAGAGAGAGAGAGAGAGAGAGAGAGAGAGAGAGTAAATAAATCGTTGCTTGCATCTTGTACACAAGACTGAAAAAAAAAGAACTCAAATACAAATACAGTGTAGTTATAATTTTTCTCAATAAAACACATAAAATGGCAAAATAAACGGAAAGCCCAGTTTTTGTTTCCCTACTATAAAACATGTACATGTGTTATATATTTATCAATGGTTGGGGCATATTAGGAGAATGGCAGATGACAGAGAAGTGAAAACTGTATACACAAGGGAGATAAAAGGTCGTAAACCACGAGGCAGACCAAGAAGACTGTGGAGAGATAACGTCGAGACAGACCTGCAAACACTTGGTGTCACCAACTGGAAAGAGAAGGCCAACCAGAGAGATAAATGGAGGCGGGTGATATCTGCAGCAATGCACCTCAGGGGCATGGAATACTGAAGAATAAAAAGAATATATTTTTTTAAAGCAAACTCAGCAATATTCTCAGGAACTCCTTTTCCGCTGAAATATTCATTTCCGCCCAGCAGGTCTTCTTATTGTCTGTTTCAGTTCTATACAGTGCTGCTAATATCAGTCCATCGATCAGTATGTCCTCTCCCCTCTGCTACCGAAAGATTTACCATAACATTCTTAGATTTAAAAAGTCTCAGCATGAACGGCAGACCAACAAAGCAGATCCAAGATACCTGTTCAACTTCAAAGAAGTTATACAAGGGGAAGTCAATAGGTAAGTCAGAAATGTAGTTGGTGACTTCTAAATGTGTCATTAGGTGACAACAAAATCGAACTTTGTCTTCGTTCGTTAGTTTGTGCTAGGTTATGCGCATTCGCAACACAGAAAAAAATGGCGACTGTACTTACAGAGTGTACCCTCAAAGAACAACCTGCTTTTGTAAACTAGACACCAATAAATAGGAGTTCTAACTCTAATCAAAGAACTGGAGCTATAATCATCCATTAAACAGCTGTTTATTTAACTGAACACAGAATTAACGTACACTTCACAGATAATACATTAACAACAACTATCCACGTGCTCGACCAGACCATGTTCAACTCTCTACTAACAAGGAAATATGATAATGAACGCATACGTTCAGAAAAATTACCTCATCAATGGCAAAAACCGAAACATATTAAAATGTACGTTAAGCTTCAATATGCCAACAGACCAGTAGATCGCTTATAGCGACCTGCAATCAAACTATCTCCTAGCGAGGATGCACAATGGAAATCAAATCTAACTGTGGACCAACAATAACGCCCAGAGTGACCGGCCAGTAGAGAGATAGAAAGCTAAAATGAGGCCGTTTCACGGGCCCTTTGTGCTTTTATGCACCCTGGCCAGGTTTCTTCGCATTGCCGTCTAATATTATTAGCTCTTCTTTGGCCTGTCACACTTGCTTGCTTGTTTCCTTCTTTTCTTCACTCCTTTCTGATTCCTTTCTTTCTTTCTTTATAGTCTTCTTTCTTTCTTACTTTCTTTTTCGATTCCTTTTTCATTCTTTCTTCTTTTCTGTCTTCCCTCCTTTCTGTCTGTCTTTTTTTCTTCCTTCATTTCTTCCTTCTATTTTACCTTCCTTACTTCTTTCCTTTCTTGCTTGCTTCCTTCTTTTTTTCTTCCTTTTTTCCTTCCTTCCATGTGTAGCTGAGCGGCCAACGCCAATTTAATAGTTTTAATTTTGATGAAGCAAACTGAAAATCTTTCTCTGCTTGCTTGCTTCCTTCCTTCCTTTCTGGTTCCTTTCTTTCTTTCTTTCTTTCTTTCTTTCTTTCTTTCTTTCTTTCTTTCTATCTATCTATCTATCTATCTATCTATCTATCTATCTATCTATCTATCTATCTATCTATCTATCTATCTATCTATCTATCTATCTATCTATCTATCTATCTATCTATCTATCTATCTATCTATCTATCTATCTATCTATCTATCTATCTATCTATCTATCTATCTATCTATCTATCTATCTATCTATCTATCTATCTATCTATCTATCTATCTATCTATCTATCTATCTATCTATCTATCTATCTATCTATCTATCTATCTATCTATCTACCTATCTATCTTTCTTTCTTTCTTTCTTTCTGTTTTCCTTCTTTCTTTCTTCCCTAATATCTTTTCCTATTCCTTTTTAATTTTTTCTTCCTTTCTATCTTTCCACAATCCTGTCTGTCTTTTATTCCTTTCCTCATTTCTTCCTTTACCTTTGCCTTCCTTTCTTCCTCCATTCCTTCCCTTCTTTCTTGATTCTGTCTTTTTGTTTTCTTTATGACTGTTAACGCAACATGGCTTTGAGTCTAGTCAGTGGAGAAGGATGGAGCGGCTACCTCACGGTTTCGGTACTTTTCAATAATTAGTTCCGGTGCTATATCTAAATTTCCATCAGTAATTAGATTGTGTGTTAGACCTAGATTTCTATTGTGTATCCTCACTCGGAGGTGATTTACTGATCTGGTGGTATGTTGAAGCTTCAACGCACATGTTAACTTGTTTCGATTTGGGTCATCACTGATGTAATTTCTTCTGAACACATGCGTTCATTATCCAATTTCCTTGCCAGCAAGTGTGAGTAGCACGTGGTCCATTCGAACACACTGATGGTTGCTAGTGTCATTTTATCCGTGAAGCACTGAGTTCGGTGTCCAGGAAGATAAACAAATTTTGAATCTGATGATTATTTTCGTTTGTTTGATTCGAGACAGAACTTGTATTTCGTGCACGTGGTCTGTTAAGGCGTGCCATGTAGTTGTAGTCGTGTGTCAGTTGTTATTGTGTAACACAGTTATTCACATCTCCTTTGTCTGGGTTATGATCATATTTCATGACCCCTGCATAGAAAAACGTTTTACTTTTCCTGTTTTAGCCGTTCTGCAGGGAACTACTTATTGTCCTAATCACATTTACTTTTTACTTATCTTCCTTTTTCCTGTTTTTCTGTTTCCTCTTCCCACTAGCACACTTGCTTCCTTCCTTGCCTCCATCCTTGCTTGCTTGCTTTCCTGCTTGCTTGCTTTTCTGCTTTCTTTTTTCATTTTTTTTATCTTCCTTCTTTCTCTCCTGTAATGATGCTATAAATAGGGATAATGTCAGGGGATGACTGGCATAATTGGGTAAGTCCCTGATAGCGTGGGTTTCACGGAGATATGGTGAAACGACAAGAAAGAGTGAGTCACGTGTTAATGCGAGATCTGGGAGATTGAGAATGAGGTGGTCATTCGGTGACTGGGCCCCAGACTGGAAGAATGTGAAGCTGAATCCAGAATGAAGAGTGCACGTGGATCTGAATCAGAGTCGAATGAATGATCGTGAAGGCCAGCCGTTGTGTTACACGGTTTGATTGTTGAGCCAGCCGTGTATATGCCAGTGTCCATCGTCTGAAGCATGTCTGGAGCCTTAATGCGTGAGCATGGCGAGATTGCCCGAATTGTGTAAGTTGGTTCTTCTGTTGATTCGTGTCTTGTGCTACAGTGATAATAAACCTGTGAAATGTGTCAGCTGGTGTAAACCGTCGTTTGAAGTTTTGTGGCCGTGGAGAGAAATGCCGTCTGGTTAGAATGAGCTATGACCTAACCTCTAGACAACAGAGTCAGTGTTGAATCTGCACTGGAGAGATCAAGTGCGGAGGAGACACAAGTACATTCATTACATCTCCTACCTTCATTCTTTCTTTCCGTTCTTCTGTATTTCTTTTTTTTAAGTCTTTCCTTTTTTTTCTTCCTTTCTTTTTTCTTTCTTTCGTTCTTTCTTTCTTCTCTATTCTCTTTCTTCTTTCTTTCTTTCTTTCCTTCCATCTTTCTTTCTTTTTCTTTTTGTCATCTTCCTTCCTTTTTTCTTTCTTTCTCTTTCTTTGTTTGTTCTTTTTTCTTCTTCCTCTTTCTTTCTTTCGTTCTTTCAATCTTTCTTATTCTTTCTTTTTTTTTCGAGTTCACCGGTTGTAAGCTCTGGCGGAATGTTCCGCTTGTTCGTCCACTTCTGAACTCTTGCCTTGTTCCAGGACTTCAGTTTTGCGTGCACATTCATTTCCTTTTCAAATCTGCTTTATTTATATGCAGACTGTTGGTTCCTCACCTGTCAGGTAAAGATTTAAAACCGAAAGAAAAGTATATTAGCAAGCTTCTCAATATAACAAATACAAACAAAATGTGAACGTTGCGGCTATGGACCCTTATCCGCACTTACAAATCAAACAATACCATACAAATACGCAAGGCTGGTATCTTGAAGCAGCCGGGTCGATTATTTCTCAGCAGTGCCGACACGCGTTGGCTAGAGGAACAAATAGCACATGTTTAGTACCAGGAGCAATAGCTAGGGGGTTTGAGATAAAATTGTGATGGCAGTTCAATCCCCTAGGAGTTTAAATGAAACTGTGTGGGCAATTCAGTCTGGAGGGTGTTAAAGTACACAAAGTGTATATAAATTTCACTTTTCAGGCAAAAGCATTCCGACTTCTATAGAAAAAACTTAGTCGCCTTTTATAACAGTGCATATTTGTTAGAGGGTAGTGGGTTATCCAGGACAGGTTCATATCCCAGTGGATGAAAACGTGTTTCACGTCACCACATGCGCTGCACTTACCGTACAGAGGAGCACGCCAAAAGACATGATTCCGTATCCCTGTCTAGACTAAAGGACACGGGGATGCAGCCTGGAGCTGCAAGAAATAAACATTTCACTAAGGGGACAAGACGTTTCATTAACCAACACAAAACAGGCGTCATCAGTCGTTTTACACTTGTGGAGCTTATGAGGAGGAGATCGGAGCACCTATGATCTGTCCGAAGTGCTGTGATGATAATCCTTTCTAATCGCTAATCACAGGACCTTGGAGTCAAATAGCTTCGCAGACTGAGAAATAATTAACCAATTATGATTGACACTACAAAGCAGTCAAATATTTAACCATGTACAGTCTGAGAGATGTGTCAGGTCCAAGAGACTGTGTTGTTTGCGTATTGATGTATAATAAATAAATATTTTGATAGCAAAACAAAGTGTTGCTGACTGCAGTCAGTTCAATATCGATTAACGTTGCCTGGTACCATAGTAACCAAATGTCAACATTAATGGCGGCAACTGCTTACAAAGGTTAAGCGGCAGTCGGCTTCGATGTATAAGATGCTCATTTTCTGATACAGGTAGACATTTTAGAACTGTCGTAGGGTTTTCCTTTAAAACAAACAATGGTGTTTAAAAAAAAAAAAGTTAAAATAATTTATTATTAAAGTAAAGTTTAAACTTATAATACCTAAAAATTCCTATACTTCCCTCAGTCACCTCAGTCAGTTCCGCTCTTCGCGCTGCTCTGATTCAGTTTCATTTAATTATAATAATATTACATTGCAGATCTAGATAATTTATTTGAAGCGAACGAAAGAAGAAGAAAAAGAATTATAATATTTGTATAAAATATTTATACTTACAACTGCGCTATGATAGTTGTTTGAATGTTGCACCTTAATTTCTTAGTCAAGACGTATATTAAATGCCACTTCGCATGATGTAATTGCTGGCCCAAAGGTCTAGTGTTTAAATCTCCATCGAGGCAGATGTTTTTTTTAAATTAAAAAAAAAAAAACATACTTACATGCTGATCCAGCCTACAAATGGGCCCAGTCTGAGATTTGTTCCCCCCTGTTCTCACCACTTAGTGTCTTCTTCTTTTGCTTCTTCTTACTTTTTCTTCTTAGCATTTACCCACTGTAAACTTCAGCAGGAAGTTCTAGTTATTTGTCCACATATGGACTTTAGACTTGCTCAAGAACTCCAGTTATGCATGCACATACAATTTATAGATCTGGATTATTTGTATGCAGACTCTTGGTTCCAAGCTGACTCAGGGTACTGCCCTTCGACCTCTGAAATCATACATGTTCTTGTCTCCTCTCCTAAGTCATTCATGTTCTGCTCTCTTCTCCTAAATCATTCATGTTCTAATCTGCTTTCCTAAATCATACATGTTCTAGTCTCCTCCCTTAAAATCATACATATTCTAGTCTCCTCCCCTAAATCATGCTTGTTCTAGTCTCCTCCCTGAAATCATTCATATTCTAGTCTCCTTCTCTAAATCATACATATTCTAGTCTCTTTCTCTAGATCATACATGTTTTAGTTACTCCCCTAAATCATATATGTTCTAGTCCCCTCCCCATAATCATACATGTTCTAGTCTCCTCCCTTAAAATCATACATATTCTAGTCTCCTCCCCTAAATCATGCTTGTTCTAGTCTCCTCCCTGAAATCATTCATATTCTAGTCTCCTTCTCTAAATCATACATATTCTAGTCTCTTTCTCTAGATCGTACATGTTTTAGTTACTCCCCTGAATCATATATGTTCTAGTCCCCTCCCCATAATCATACATGTTCTAGTCTCTTCCCCTAGATCATACATGTTCTAGTCTCCTCTGTTAGATCATACATGATCTAGTCTCCTCTCTTAGATCAAACATGATCTTGTCTCCTCTCTTAGATCATACATGTTCTAGTCTCTTCTCTTAGATCATAAATTTTATAGTCTGCTCTCTTAGATCATGCATGATTTAGTCTCCTCTCTTAGATCATATATGATCTAGTCTCCACTCTTAGATCCCACATGTTCTAGTCTCCTCCCCTAGATCATACATTATGTGGTCTCCTCTCTTAGATTGTACATGATCTAGTCTGCCATCTTAGATTATGCATGATTTGATCTCCTCTCTTAGATGATACATGATCTAGTCTCCTCTCTTAGATCATAAATGTTCTACTCTGTTCTTAGATACTGATGTCTCTTCTTTTGATCATACGTGTTATGATCCCTAGATCACGCATCTCTAGTCGTTTTTGATCATACATGTTCTAGACTCCTCTCTTAGATCACGCATGATCTAGTCTCTTTTCTTAGATCATGCATGTTCTAGTCTCCCCTCTTAGATCATACATGTTCTAGTTTCCTCTCTTAGATCATACATATTCTAGTCTCCTTCTCTAGATCATACATGTTCTAGTCTCCTCTCTTAGATCATACATGATCTAGTTTCATCTCCTAGATCATACATGATCTAGTCTCCTCCCCTAGATCATGCATATACTAGTCTCCTCCCCCAGATCCCATGTGTTCTAGTCTCCTCTCTTTGATCATACATGTTCTAGCGTCCTCACTTAGATTGCTCCTCCTATCATTCAGCTCCCAGTGGAGCATAGATCTTCAGCAAACTCATATCAAAACATTTGTAAACTTGTTCATAGTGGATTAAATTGTGTAGCTAAAGTGTTTAATGTGATGCTGTAGCCAGGGTGTCATACCAACACACTCCTTAGTTAACACAATGACGAACGTTTCGCTTACGTCCTTCTTAGGACGTAATTTTTTGTTATTTGAAGCCCCACTCTGGCTTTTGCCAGGGGCCGCAATATAGGCAGGCCATCAATATGGTCAATTGTCTGAACGCGGTTTCTGGGACCTCTCCACGGTGATCCTCATCCGCATGATGGCACTTTGTGTCATCGGGTGTTTATCGCTTGTGTGATGTCCTGGTGGGGTAGAAAGTCAGTCAGTCACTCCTTAGTTGCCACTAATAAAATGCATGGTAGGCTACAGTGTTGGGAGCCACATGGGGTGTCATGGGAGGTGCTGGACCAAAGGTCTCTTGAGTTCTAATCTTCATCAAGGCTGGTATTTTTTGAAAAAAATGGCTTTGGTTTCCAGTCGACCTAGCCTTCAATGTACAGAGTCAATTGCTGTGAAGTAAAGGCAGCTAGCATGATGTTGATCACATCGCCCATCAAGGCTGATTGGCACATAAAAAAATAAGTCTAATATCATATACCTAATCCCCCGTGTGGGTTCCGGGGCTCCATTGTGGGGAAAACAAGAATAGACCCACTGCCTCCCCAAAAGCATGTCGTAAGAGTCGACTAATTGGGGAGCTTGCTTTGAAGTCGGAGTGCATCTGCCGGAGAGGCAAGAAACCAACATTCTGTATTCAAGAGAATGAGATCTGTAAAACTGATGCACATGCAACACTCAGGTTCTGGAGCAGGACTGCAGTTCAGTAGTGGACGAGCAACCAGAACTTTCCGCCAGAGTGTACAGCTGGTGAACGCGAAGAAGAAGAAGAAGAAGAATATACCTAATTTTCCACTGGCACAAAAAGGGACTTTTACTTACCACAGTTTGACTATTATTTGCTTCCTTAAAATGTTATTAAAAAATGTTATTGTCAGTAGTTTCCAAGTTTTTTTATTTTATTTTTTTAAGTTTTAGATTTAAAATTTTGTTAATTGTACAAAATTATAATAAAGAAATAAGCAGAACACAGTGATTGGTAATGATAGATAAACATGATCTTAATCATGAATGCAGAGAAATTAACTAAAAATCCAGCCATTTTGTAAAAGATAAAGATTAAAAACTGACTGACTGACTTTCTACCCCACCAGGACATAACACAAGCGATAAACACCCAATGATGCAATGTGCCACCATGTGGATGAGGATTACCGTGAAGAGGTCCCTGAAACCGCGTTCAGCCATTGGGCCATATTTATGGCCTGGCTATATTGTGGCCCCCGGCAGGAGCCAGGGTGGGGCTTCAAATAATGAAAAATTTCATCCTAAAAAGGACGGTGAACAAAAATTACTAAGATTAGAAACAGATTTTAAATATAGAAGGCTGAAAGATTAGTGTGGCCAAATAAGTCATAATAAAAACACTAAATTAGTTGAAATGATTCAGAGTGAGAATGCATGAACACATTCCACAGGCCTGACTACTGTACTTAACCTATGAGAACATCCAGTCAAAATGGACGCTAGGCACAGTTACTGTTTTGAGTCGTGGCACATTTGTTGTGCTTCTGCCAGACCGTGGCGGTTTCATTTTTGCTCCATTTTCACACTGAAAGGATGTAGTTTAATCGCCCAGCTACTGAGTTGAGTTCATGGTGCGACACTGTGAACCGCAGATTTCATTTGGAATGTTTTTCGACTGTGACCAACGTGGTGTTATGAATTGCAGATTCAAAAAACTGGCACGTGGCCTGGCGTCGCAATATTGGTGGTGCCTTTATGTGATTAAAATTGATTATGTGTGCAACTGCTGATTTGTTAGTAACTTCTGCTACCGTCGATGATGAACTGCATTTCTAATGTCAGACTTCTGATGGCTACCGTATGCTTTTAATGCTTATGTATGCTAGTGCATCTGCTGAGACAGCAGTCTGTCAATCTTTCTACAAGGGTCTGGATGAACATTCTGTGTTTTTTTGTTGGCACAGAAGTGGAGCAACTATGGGGTGACCCGTTTGCTATGAAGCTGAAACTGAGATTACCAAGATTTCTTAACCTACGTAGAGAAACCTGGCCTTAGGAGCAAAGTGTGCAGAGTAAGCTGTTGGGAACCATAGAGGATCTGCAATTGACATGCAAGTTCACAGAGTCAGCCCACCTGAGGGTCTGACCTGAGCATACAAAACCAAACGCCGAGACACAAGACAAAGAAAATTAGAATTGTCAGATATTATGAATGCTTAACTAGACTACATGGCACAGAAATGTGGACAGTAAGCCAGCAGTTCGAAAATTTGACTGAGGCCCTGAAGAAGTGGATGAACAGAAGAACAAATTGTGTTTCATAGAAACAAAATGAAAACAATTGATTTCGGAAGTTCTGGTGATGCTGAGAAGGACAAGATAGTTGTTAAAAGGAATTTTAAAAAAAACAATAAAAAAATGAGACAAGTGAATTATTTAAACACAATTAATAGACATAGCTTTGATATAAAATCACTGTAGGAGAGGAAGGTAATAAAAAAATGGCAGGGTAATGTAAAAAAATTGACTTTAAAAAAAAAAAAAAAACAGGTTGAGAAAGAATTTAATCTGTGTGAGATTTAATGTTGGAGATCTATTGCTGATAACCTTTATTCTGGCCATTGTACTTTATTGTCTGATTGGTAGTGACATTTCATTAATTTCTGATCAAATCTTCAGGCTCTGAATAGCAGGGGGCATTCTTGTAATGTTCCTATATCTAGTATTCATTATGTTTGCATAGGCTAAAATGATTGTTGTAGATGTAATGGGACAGTCAATAAGCTTTTTTTTTAATGTGTTTATTTAGCTATTGATTGCTCTTTTGTTCATTCTACTTTGCACATTATTTAGCCATGGCAGATTGGGAGCAAGACACTGATAATCCTGACAATAATGAAGAAGAGGAACACACACATGTAACCCAAACTGAAGAAAATTATTCAGGCAAAGATGATCTTGATGAGGATCAAGAGAGACCAGCTGAAAACCAGGCCGTGTATGATTTTCTTCAGTCAGAAGATGAAGTTGTCAATTATACAGAGAGTGCAGCAAGCCAGACAGACATTACCTGTCACATTCCTATGGAAGTCAATGAGGATGGTCACGAGAATCATCTACAAGAAGAAGAGAGAAGAGAATATTTTGAAAATGAAGATGGCAGATACTTGAATGAAGTCAGCCCCCCTGAGATTAAGAAAGCTAATGCCATTTTTCAACAAGATGAGAAAAAGGCTGAATCTCTAGTTCAGATGGAGGGGAATACTTTTGAGAGCATTGATCAGAATATAAACAATGAAGGAGACGATTACCCAGAGCTGAGACAAGTGGTAGCTCAAGATGAATCCAGCAATGCTTACCAGGTAATCTTTGTATGATTATTTCAATGAAAATTTATTTTGTGTGCATGATTAATTAGTAGTAGTAGTACTTTTACCCCACCAGGACATCACACAAGTGATAAACACCCGATGACACAAAGTACCACCATGTGGATGAGGATCACCGTGGAGAGGTTCCAGAAACGGCATTCAGCCTTTAGGCCATATTAATGGCCAGGCTATATTGCGGTTCCTGGCTAAAGCCAGGGAAGGGCCTCAAAATTGCAACTCACAAGGAGATGAGTTCAATACTAGTGGACTACGGCTGACTGACTTTCTACCCCACCAGGACATCACACAAGCAATAAACACCCGATGACACAAAGTGCCACCCTGTGGGTGAGGATCACCGTGGAGAGGTCCCAGAAACCACGTTCAGCCTTTAGGCCATATTTATGGCCAGTCTATTTTGCGGCCCCTAGGAAAACCAGAGTAGGGCTTCAAATAATGAAAAATTTCATCCTGAAAAGGACGGGAATTTATTTTAAACTACTAGTGGATGACTGACTGACTTTCTACCCCACTAGGACATCACACAAGCGATAAACACCCAATGACACAAAGTGCCACCATGTGGATGAGGATCGCCGTGGAGAGGTCCCAGAAACCGCGTTCAGACAATTGGCCATAATTATGGCCTGCCTATATTGCGGCCCCTGGCAAAAGCCAGGGTGGGGCTTCAAATAACAAAAAATTTCGTCCTAAAAAGGACGAAACTGGATATAAGTGAAGTAATAAGTAATCAACCACTAGTGGATTAATTAGTGTGATGTTAAAGATAAATCTGTGACAATTCTAGAAAGCAGTTGGAACATTTAACTATATAGTGAAATTCAAGAAGAATTTAGGAGATGTGTATGTGTCTGTATGAAAAACACATTCAATAAAGATTAGGACAGTGTTTTCCAATATGGGGCCTATGACCCACATGGGATCAGTTTGATTGTTAAGGGTGGCAATTTTATCCTTAAGGGGGTCAGTTAAGGGGAGTAATTTGATTGTTAAGGGTGGTAATTTTTATTGTTAAGGGGGTCAGTTTTATTGTTAAGGGGAGTAATTTGATTGTTAAGGGTGGCAATTTTTATTGTTTAGGGAGTCAGTTTTGTTTTTGTTGAGGGGGAGTAATTTAATTGTTAAGGGTGGCAATTTTTATTGTTTAGGGGGTCAGTTTTATTGTCAAGGGGAGTAATTTGATTGTCAAGGGGTCAAATAGATTCGTACAGAGTTTAAATTACATAGGGGTGCATAAGAATGTTAGAAAGGCTTAGGTGGGGCATGGCACAAGAAGGTTTGGGAAACACTGGAATAGGACTAAAGCCAGTCATCAGTTGATGAAAGTACAACAGATGAGATTGTGAGGCCATCTCACAAGAATGCTTTGGAACCAGCTATCACAAAAAGCTATGCTGAAGAAATATAATGAACACAGAGCAAGGGGAAGACCATGCACACACAAAAAATATGGAATAAAGGCATCAAAAGTAGGCTTGAAGAAATAAAGACTGACTTATGCAGCACATTAGAAACAGCATGCAGAAGATCCTTATATCTTCCTCCAACACCTCGATGAGGTAACTAAGGATGAGACGACGAATGAGAATGCAGTTAACGTCTAATAACACAACCAGGAAGCTAATGTAGCACAGATGTTAGCACAATCACTTGTTGGGCCTGATTGTTTTGGTCTGCTTCTTCTTCTCACTACTCCTGGAATGCCTCGCTGCATCAGGACAGAAAGAGATCACTGGAATGGTTCCTTTCTGTTTGCTATTTTTGTTTCGATGGCTTGAAAATAACACACATGCCATGACTGTAACAGATTCACATAGCATGTTGAGAAATGTGGAGACATTATGCTCCGTATAGAGTGGCAAGCATCACTTCAGAAGTCCTGGGTAATTAGCATCCTTTGGATATTCTCACCAGGTAATGCTGGTGTGTTGGGAAATGAGCAGACGGATAGACTGGTCAGTTCTGCACCACTTGGTGGTGAACTGATGTATGACATGCTGGATGTTGTGAGGGTCCTTTGGGAGCGAGTGAACAGTGCTGAAGCACAAATAGATCATTACGGTCTGAAGAGAATGGCGCTGCAAGGAGTTACCAGGGGATCTGGCAGATGCTGAACACTCAAGGGAAAGGCGAGACGAATATACAGTCAGTTACTGGTGCCATCGGAGTTGGAATTCTTCAGTTATACAGATGCACTGGTAACACAGCCAGAGCTCAACCACGCAGAAGATGAACCAGGGAAATATCAGAGACACTGAAAAGTACTATAAATAAAGCAAACAGAAGGAATGTTGAATGTTAAACATTGAATGTTGAATGTTGAATTAAAAATCGACATCATAGCACTCGGGACATTCCCATAAGCACTCTGTTGCCAGTCTTGTTACATGGCCAGATCATGTGATCTGTTGTCTACCAAAAAAGTTCAGTATTGGTTCCAGGCGGACTCATGTTTTCACATCCTCCCACATACCATAATGTATCAATGGTAATCCTGCCTACCCACAGCCTTCTGTCATGTGTACTGTTCTCATTTCTGATATGGATTTTTGTCCATGCTGTCCATGATGTCGAACTCTCCTTCTTCTTTCTGATCTGCCCTGGCTCTCTTCACCTTTAACTCTTTCAGTCTCAAACAATGAACTTTGTGCCATTGAATGCACCAGTCAAAATGTTATTATACTTTTGCATTTTATGTTTACTCAGATCATAGAAAAACATCCAACAATACCCTAGTCTCCTACAAGAGTTGTGTATTTAGTTCCTAGAGATGTAATTCACATAAGTAAACAGTGAGGGAAGCCTTGAGTCTGTAGAAATATTATATATATAATAACAAACAGATAATGTATTGATCAGCACTTGTAGAAAAAAGTAGAAAGATAGAAGGACACACTAGACAACATAAAAATCAAAAGCTATAGTTACCATGCCGGGAATCAAAATTGTCATCTCCAGTATTCTTTAGATTACTCTTGACACAGTGTTATGGTCAGATATGTTTGTAAATGTTGTTGTGTTTATTATTCAACCTATGCTTTGTTAAAATAAATTTATGTAACCTATGGTGCCATTTCAATGATTTGAGATTAATTCTGTCCGTATTCCATAGTTGTGGATTTCTGTATGACAGACGTGGCCAATGAAGACACCTTTTTGAGGGTTGCCTAGTTGGTCATATTTGTTATAACAAAGAGTGACCACTTCATTTCACTGTTGTTGTCAATGTTGAGAAATTTCTGAAAGTAATTTTCTGAAGCTGAGTAGAATCCATTCACATTTATAAGTATGTGTTGATTTTCATTTATTTATTCCAGATGACTAACGATAATGAAAGCATAATTTTGCGTAAGTTTTGACAATTATAATTGTGATATTTTCTTTGATTGTATTCTGCTTTCTTAAATAAATTATTGAATGTCAGTTAGAAAGATTTACAGACAGATAAATGATTGAATTATCTGTATAAATCTTATTATTATTAGCATTCACCGGCTATAAAATCAGGTGGAAAGTTCCGGTTGTTTTTCCACTTCTTGTATCGGACTTCTCAGCGGTCTAGCCTTCTCATCTGAAAACCACTGGCAGGAAGAATGAAAAGAAGAAGAATTTTTACAGATCCAGCTTACTTGTTGGTTTCTCACCTCTCAGGCAGACGTGCTGCGACTTTGGAGGAAAGATCTCTAATTATTGTTAGAGAGGTAGTGAGTCACTTTCTTTTTTTTTCTCTCAAATTGGGGCCAGGCAACCCACAGAGATATCTCTGTAATAATGATTCAATGGAGTTGGACAGATATTTCAAGTTAATGCAGGCCTGAGGACCACAGAAAAAGAGATAAGGCAATAATAAAGAACTAGGCTGCATATTGATTGAGAGGAAGGAGCTTAGAAATGAGAAGATTAAGTCTAGCACATCTGATCACCAGAAATACAAAGACCTGATTAACTTTACATCAGTGACCCATCCATCAACAGTGTAATGGGGTGACAGACAAATAAGTATACAGAAAGGCAGAATGAACAATTTTTTTCTGAAAGGATCATAAATTAGGCATACAGGCCCTTCTTACATTCAGTCTTTTCAAACACTCATCTTTTACATGGCAGTTGTATTTTAAACATAGAGCATATTATGTTCGTGTATCAAAATTCATAGAATGTAAAAATGCATGTGAATGGCAAATGCATTCCTTCAGATATACATGCAAAAATGCACAGACACACAAGCGAGGCAGACATACGTACTCAAACAAAGATGACAGACAGACAGACAGACAGACATATTGAAAGATAGATAGAAATAGGAGCAGACAAATAGACAGATGGTTGAATGTGTGGTTCATGAAAAATTGAACGACACTGTTCATTTTTCTATTTAATATGTTTTACTTTGTGCTATTAGAACCAGCTGAAGTAACATCACTGTTAACAGTTCCTGGCATTAATTTAACAATCCCATCCACCATATGTTTCGAAGAGATGGAGTTAACTGTCAACCTGGAAGCAACAGCAACAGGTATCTAAAAAATGTTTTTAGTTTTTTAATATATATATATATATATATACAAATATTTTTTTTAAAAATGATTTTGGGTTGACGTCAGTCATACTGCCAATCCTGGCAATTGAACCCATACCATACAGTTTCAGCAGACAAGGGAAGTAACCACGATGCTACCTTAGAGCAAACTAATAAATTATTTCAAAATAGTTGTTACATGCTTGGTAGCCGCCGTGGTGTAGCAGCTAGACCAGTGGCTCCCAACCTTCCTAATGCCGCAAACCTTTAATACAGTTACCTTATGCTGTGGTGACCCCCCAGACAATTATTTTTCTTCATAACTTCAATGAATATGTGTTTTCTGATGGTCTTGGGTGACCCCTGTGAAAGGGTGGTTCAAACCACACACAAAAAACGTCATGACCTGCAGGTTCAGAAACGCTGAGCTAGACGCTTGCCTCGGACCTCACATCAGTCGGGATGTTTTTTTTTTAAATGACCTTGCCTTCCAGGTCAACCCAGCCTTAAATAGGTAATAGGAAAAGTCATGGGAAGTAAAGGTGGCTGGCATGATATTGACCACATCACCCACAGAGTTGGTGTGGAAGAGAGTCTATTACTTTTTACTTTATTATTTTTTACTTATTATTATATTGTTTCCCCCACCATGGGGTCCCATGGTGGGGGAAACAAGAATAGACCCACTGCCTCCCCATCAAGCATGTCATAAGAGTCGACTAATTCGGAGGCTTCCTTCGAAGTCAGAGTGCAATGGCTTGAGAAGCAGGGAAACAACAGTCTGCATACAAATAAGCTAGATATGTAAAATAGACGTGCATGCAACAGTCTGGTACCCAATTTTAAGAGACTGGTTTCATGTACCAGTTCCCCGTGTACCCCTCCCCCACCAAGCATGTCATAAAATGTGACTAATTAGGAGCTTAACTTGGATGTGTTAGCCTGAAATGCACATATATCACAGACTAGATGTAAATCACAAAACAGTATGCTAATCAACCCTTTAAGAGTGAACACACAAAAAAAAAAAGAAAAGAAGTCATGCACAAGTATTTTTTTTCCAGCAGGTTGCCAGATATTGTGTTCACTTGTGACTTCAAATTTATTTCTTGCAGTCAAGTGTGTGTTAGTCCCAAGTGGCCAGGTTGTAACTTTGGCATGTACATTAGGCCAAACACTAGAATCACTGAAGTCACATTTTGCATCTGAGCTGAAAATGCCTTCATCTGCAATTATGATAATGTTTAGTGGTAAGTTTACTAATTTGGGACTTTATTATGTTAGTCTTTAATGATAATCTTAATAATTGAAAACGGTATAACATTAATGTTTAGTATAAGTTTACTAATTGTAGATGGTATTGTATTAATTTTTAATGGTGAGTTTACTAGTTATGGATGGTATTAAATTTAATGTTTAATGGTAATGGATGGTATTATGTTTAATGGTAATGGATGGTATTATGTTTAATGGTAATGGATGGTATTATGTTTAATGGTAATGGATGGTATTATGTTAATGTTTAATGGTACGTTTACAGGTTATAGACTATTTTTAATGTCTAATAGTAAATTTGTTAGTTGTGATCAATATTCTGTAATTTTTAATGGTAAGGGTAATGATTGTAGACAGTATTCTGTTAACGTTTAATAGTGTTAACTAGTTTCAGACAGTATTAAATTAATGTTTAAGTGTATTTTTAATAGTTGTAGACACTAGGCCAATTATATGAATGTTTAACTGTAAGTTCTATAGTTTGTATAAAGAGGGGAGTATGACAAGGATTACTTGATTTGTTTTCATTATTCAATGAATATATAATGAGATCTATCATGGATATGCCAGGAATTGTAGAATTATGGTGATATGACACCATCTTGATAGCAACAAATGAGACAGAACTACAGAAATTGCTACATACGGTGGTGGCAGAAAGTGATAAAATAGGCCTCAGCCTAATAATGGGGAGACAGAAGTAATGGTAATATCAAAGAAAATAATAGTGCCTAAATGTATAATAAAAGTCAAAGGCATTATTTTAGGACTAGTACATAAATGTAAGTATCTGGGCATATAGATAACATCCAATAGAAAATGTGTGCACAGATAAAGAACAGAATAGAACCAGCCTAAACTGTCTTTTATAAAATAATGCAATAAATTCATGTTATTGGAGGTTAGAAAAAGAATTCTTGTGTGCTATACAGAGACAGTTTTAACATACAGCTGTGAAAACTAGATGATTAATAAACAGGCCAAACAATTTGAGGCCTCAGAGATGTGGTTTTTTAGAAGAATCCTTAGAAGTTCTTGATCAGCTAACAAGAGCAGCCTAGATGTTTTGAAAGAGGTGAGGGCTTGAAGACAACTGATTACAAACATCAGAAAGAGACAGATTTTTCTTTATTATGTTATGAGATGGGAAAAACTGGAACATGTTATGACCACTGGAAATATCTGTGGAAAGAGAGACAGTTTTCACTACTGGTTGGTCACCAGTTAAACTGCGCTAGGCAGAGGATGTCTCTATAGGTAAAATCTACAGAATAACCCATCCAGTATGGGCACTGCTGTCACAGAAAGAAATTGCAACTTTCTATGAATCTTTTGTAAAAAAAAAAAACAATCATGTCTGTGCACAAATCGTTGAACATAAATGACAATGTGAGAAGATTCTTGACAGCCTTTTGTGATAGCATGGAGTTCAATCATAGCACCAACAGCAATACAACTACAAAAACATATTAAAAGATGCCACTCAGAATGCGACAACTATAATCTGAAGATTAGTGTAGACAAAACAGAAGTTATGATATTCTGTAGAAAAGTAAGAACCACCAGTATTAAAACTGATGAACACTTGTTAAAGCAGGCAAAGAATCTTACATATCTGGGGAGCATTTTTTCAGAAAATAGAAGAACTAATGAAGAAATCCACCAAAGATGAAATAAATTAAATCAAGTTTTAGGCCAAATGGCATCAGTTTTGAAATGTGAATATGAGCACTAAGAGAACACACAATATTCTTACCAACACTGTGCTATAAATGTCAAACATAGACACTGTCTTCAGAAGGTTAGGTTAGTTGCATATCTTTTACAGGACGTTGTAGAACCAACCCCAACAGCCCCTGGCTGTTGTGTGGTTTTTCTAGGCAAATTTACGTCCAGTAGTTTGCCATCACTTTCTGGACGGTCGGCTTGGCACATGAAAAAACAGATCACCTTCTTCCAAGACTGTCCCGATTACAATATCAAGGCAAAACAACTTTTGGCTTTGAGAAACATCGATGAAAGCCAAACTTTATGAGTCGCTGAGTGAATTAAAAAAGACAGTGAAGTTCATATTAGGGACAATATTGCAGGTATAGATAATCTATTTCATGCGAACAAAAGAAGAAGAAGTAGTTTTATTACTGTAATGATTCTGTGTTACTGATACCAGTTGTGCAATACTTTTACATTCACAGGAGCACCCATCCCAGACAATAAAATACTGGCTGATCTAGGAGTTGGACCAAATGGAACTGTTCAGCTGGAGATGCAGTCAGTGGACCCGGTCAATATTCCACTGAAGCCCTATCGGCCCAGACAGGAATACCACATGCCAGATGTTATAACTGTCAGAGTGGTGACTGGTCAGTATCACTTAGAGACTAACTTTGATGTAGAAAATATTAACATTTGTGCCATTTTCATAATTGAAATTGGCTGCAGTATATCAGCTGCTAACTATGGGAATATTATGTAGTGAGGCCCCAGTCTCTTCCACAGTGTGACTCTTGTACCGCTATCTTAAAACCATGGCAACATAATTTTTTTTAAACCACTGAATTAATCAAATCTGATAAAAACTGAGACTGCATTGTGAAATGTTTACACTAACCTCTAAGCCACCACATCTACAAAAACATAGTAAAAAAAATTGTAGTTCTGCTGCAAGATATTGTATAGGTAGTTGAAAATGTCCTAGGAAGTGAAGACAGTTGGTTCAGTGTTGACCAAACCACCCATGGTGTGTCTGAAATATTGGAATAGCATTAACATGCTAAAACTGTGGTGCACCCCAAGGCAAAGAAATGGTACTTTGGTTTTTAATGCTCAAGAAATTTGGCCTTCCCTATGGTCACTTCAGCTATGTATTTAGCCATTTCTTCTTCTTTGTTCACCTTTAAAAAAAAGTATCTGGCACATTGTGTTGTGGTTTACAGCTGAGATTTGACATCTGCGCCTTTCCAACATCGGATTTCAACAAACTCTTTAATGACTTTGCTTGTTAGAGGGGCAGTGAGTCTATTTTTTCTTTTACTCATCAACCCCCAGTAGGAAATAAAACAGCCGATATGATGGCAGCCTAGGAAATAAAGCAGCCGGTATGATGGCAGCCTAGGCAATAAAGCAGCCGATATGATGGCAGCCTAGGAAATAAAACAGCCGATATGATGGCAGTCTAGGAAATAAAACAGCCGATATGATGGCAGCCTAGGAAATAAAACAGCCGATATGATGGCAGCCTAGGAAATAAAGCAGCCGGTATGATGGCAGCCTAGGAAATAAAACAGCCGATATGATGGCAGTCTAGAAAATAAAGCAGCCGGTATGATGGCAGCCTAGAAAATAAAACGACCGATATGATGGCAGCCTAGGAAATAAAACAGCCTGTATGATGGCAGCCTAGGAAATAAAACAGCCGATATGATGGCAGCCTAGGAAATAAAGCAGCCGATATGATGGCAGCCTAGGAAATAAAACAGCCTGTATGATGGCAGCCTAGGAAATAAAACAGCGGGTATGATGGCAGCCTAGGAAATAAAGCAGCCGGTATGATGGCAGCCTAGAAAATAAAACAGCCGATATGATGGCAGCCTAGGAAATAAAACGGCCGATATGATGGCAGCCTAGGAAATAAAACAGCCGATATGATGGCAGCCTAGGAAATAAAACAGCCGATATGATGGCAGCCTAGAAAATAAAACAGCCGATATGATGGCAGCCTAGGAAATAAAGCAGCCGGTATGATGGCAGCCTAGGAAATAAAACAGCCGGTATGATGGCAGCCTAGGAAATAAAGCAGCCGGTATGATGGCAGCCTAGGAAATAAAACCGCCGGTATGATGGCAGCCTAGGAAATAAAACAGCCGATATGATGGCAGTCTAGAAAATAAAACAGCCGATATGATGGCAGTCTAGAAAATAAAACAGCGGATATGATGGCAGCCTAGGAAATAAAGCAGCTGGTAAGACAACAGCCTTATGGTATGATAGTCACATCAAATCACACCTTGAGTGTGAGCTGGTGTTTAAAATTATGGGTCTATCACCATATTTAACGCACGTGACAAGGTGCAGCAAAATATATCAGACAATCAATTGTGCAGTGTATTGTCTGGCATATTTTGCTGTAACTCGTCAGGATTCTTTTTGTTTATTTTCCTGTTGTGGTGCTCGTTGATAGAGACCCTGGTTACAACCTTCGTTTCTTTGCTATAAATAAAATTTGTTTCTTTGTGTGGTTTCCCCCCCCCCCTTTCCTCAATTCCCTCCTCATTGACATTCATAATTAATGTTTAATACAATTATTTCTTTAACTCGTGTCAAGCCTTAAGTAGACTTATGTATGACCAATTGGAATTTTATAGCCACATTTCTGTAAGATATAAGGTAATGCATCCATCAGTCCATTTATTTCATGACACCGTCTATTGCTGTCCATGTGTCTGCTAAGTTGTCTTTGTCTGTCTAAATTGTATGGATGTCTTTCAGTGTGTGTGTTGTTTAGATGTGTGTTTATCTTGTGTTTAGTAGTTACGAATATGGTTTGTAATTTCCTTACTATCCCGTTCGATTCAGCTGCAGGAATTTGGCAGTATACTGCTTTGCCCTGATTTTGACAGTGGTATGGAGAGCACATCATTCAGAAGGCAATGGCAAATTACTAAAAGTAAAATTCCCTAGTAAAACTAAAAACAACCAGCAAATACTGCAGTAGTTTTGTAATTTCCAGCAAAGGATACACAACTAACTTAACTATTATTATTATGACATCAGAAATTATACATATAATTAATATAAGTGAGTCATATATTTGTAGTGTTTTTTTTTAAGTTTTTGATTCTGCAACTCTGTTGCTTAGAGGTTAGTGAGCACATTTCACAACCCTAGATGTACCAAGGCTCAATTTCTGTGCGGATCATCTTAGGGCTGTTTTTGTTTACTGCAACAGTGGTACCAGAATCACAGTTTGGAAGAGATTTTTTGTGACGTGCAGAAAAGGCTGCATTGTAACGAGTGTAAAAGTGACTAGGGGGTGTCGCAATGTAACAAATGGCATCAACACTTAACATGCCACTGGCCAAGAGTAACACAACATGATGAATGCTGAAGCTTCCAACGTAGCAGAACGAGAACTCTCTTTAAAAGTTCCATTTGTGTATTGACAATATCGATAATCGACACAATGAGAAAATATGTAAGCAACAACTCACACTCGCTCAACCAAAGCAGCTCGCTCGTACATCCATGTATTGATATGTCCTCACGATAGGTCGCAGTCCGACCTTGAGATCCAGGTGATTATCTTCGTCCTCGGACAAGTCCGAATTAAGCAATGAAAGTATACCGGCTTACTGCCGAGAATGTAGTGTTCACCAGCTTCCTGCTGGGGTCTATCTTGGAATCCCGGGGTAAAACGTCCTCAAGGATCCAACTTCATATAACGTTTGCTTCCGTGGGATCCCGGGTGTAAAGAGTACGTCCTTCAAGGATCCACACGTCCGTCTCCTTCGGACTATAAACATCGACTGCCTTTGACAACATTACCTTCACAACGTTACGTATTGTTTTGACGTCTTATTTGCTCACTCCGTACTGGTGCGTTCTGGTGCACATTCGCACGCGACACCCACCTAACACTCTTATAGACAGCGGTCAGTGTATATATTCACCACAGCAAATCTATGTTCTGTAGATGGCACCCAAATTTTATTATTTTTTTGTGTATTTGAATTTTGGGGTAGCGGGGTAGAGTAAACCCTACCGTCAGGA
>CAJHNH020002460.1:0-107721 GCA_905116865.2 Candidula unifasciata | reverse complement strand
GAATGGAAAAACTATAATTGAAGTTTAAGTAGCAAAACAGATTTATGATATTCGTAAAAAAGTAAGAACCCCAGTATTAAAAATGATGAACATTTTTAAAAAGCAGAAAAGAACTTACTATCGGGGGGCTTTTTTTTCAAAAAATAGAAAACAATAAAAAAACCACCAAAGGAAAATAAAATTAAATAAAGTTTTGGGCCCAAATGGCATCATTTTTGAATTGAATATGAGCCAAAAAGAAACACAATATTTTTACCAACACTGTGCAAAAGTAAAACTAGACACTGCTTCAGAAGGTTGGGTTTAGGCTATCTTTTAAGGACGTTTTTAAAACCCAACCCCAACACCCCTGGCTTTTGTGTGGTTTTTTAGGCAAATTTACGTCCAGTATTTTGCCACCTTTCTGGACGGGGCTTGGCAATGAAAAAACGATCCCTTTTCCAAGACTGCCCGTTTAAAAAATATAAAGGGCAAAACAATTTTTGGTTTGAGAAACATCGTGAAAGAAAATTTTGAGTCGTAGTAAATTTAAAAAAAAGACAGTGAAGTTCTATTGGGGACAATTTTGGGGTATAATAATCTTTTTCATGCGAACAAAAGAAGAAGAAGTAGTTTTTTTTACTGTAATTCTTTTATGATCCCTTGGCTACTTTTCATTCACAGGAGACCCATCCCAGACAATAAAAACGGGCTGATCTGGATTTGGACAAAGGGAAAACTTTTCAGCTGGAAAGCAGTCGTGGCCCCGGGTAAATACCCACTAAACCAAAGGCCCAACAGGAATACCACTGCCAGATGTTATAACTGTCAGAGTGGTGATGGTCAGTACACTTAGGACAAACTTTGATGTAAAAAATAAACTTTTTGTGCCATTTCATAATTGAAATTGGCTGCATAATAAGCTGCCTATGGAATATTTTGTAGTTAGCCCCCGTCTCTTCCACAGTGTGACTCTTTACCCATCTTAAAACCCACAACCCCAATTTTTTTTCCACAAACAAATCTGGTAAAAACTGAGATTGCATTGAGAAATGTTTACACTAACCTCTAAGCCATCATATCTAAAAGTTAGTTGCGTATCCTTTACAGGACGTTGCAGAACCAACCCTAACAGCCCCTGGCTGTTGTGTGGTCTCTCTAGGCAAATTTACATTCAGTAGTTTGCCATTGCTTTCTGGACGGTCGGCTTTCTTGATACCACTGTCGAAGCCAACGCAAGGCGCATTGCCCGCAGCTGGGATCGAACCCGGCACCCTGGCATCACGAAGCGTTTGCATCGACTTAGCCACAGAGCCGACAAGCCATCACATCTACAAAAACATATTTAAAAAAATGGTAGTGCCCCTGCAAGATAATGTATAGGTACTTGAAAATGTCCTAGGAAGTAAAGACAGTTGGTTCAGTGTTGACCAAACCACCCATTGTGTGTCTGTCGGTAATATTGGAATAGCACTAACATGCTGAAACTGTGGTGCACCCCAAGGCAAAGAAATGGTACTTTGGTTTTTAATGCTCAAGAAATTTGGCCTTCCCGATGGTCACTTCAGCTATGTATTTAGTCATTTCTTCTTCTTCTTTGTTCACCTTTAAAAAAAGTATCTGGCACATTGTGTTGTGGTTTACAGCTGAGATTTGACATCTGCGCCTTTCCAACATCGGATTTCAACAAACCCTTTAATGAATTTGCTTGTTAGAGGGGCTGTGAGTATTTTTTCTTTTACTCATCAACCCCCAGTAGGAAATAAAACAGCCGGTATGATGGCAGCCTAGGAAATAAAACAGCCGATATGATGGCAGCCTAGGAAATAAAACAGCCGGTATGATGGCAGCCTAGGAAATAAAGCAGCCGATATGATGGCAGCCTAGGAAATAAAGCAGCGGGTATGATAGTCACATCAAATCACACATTGAGTGCCAGCTGGTGTTTAAAATTATGGGTCTATCACCATATTCAACGCACGTGACAAGGTGCAGCAAAATATATCAGACAATCAATTGTGCAGTGTATTGTCTGGCATATTTGGCTGTATCTTGTCAGGATTCTTTTTGTTTATTTTCCTGTTATGGTGCTCGTTGATAGAGACCCTGGTTACAACATTCATTTGTTTCTTTGCTATAAATAAAATTTGTTTCTTTGTGTGGTTCCCCCCCCCCCCCCACCCCAATTCCCTCCTCATTGACATTCATAATTAATGTTTAATACAATTATTTCTTTTAACTCATGTCAAGCCTTAAGTAGACTTATTTGTGACCAATAGGATTTTATAGCCACATTTCTGTAAGATATAAGGTAATGCATCCATCAGTCCATTTATTTCATGACACTGTCTATTGCTGTCCATGTGTCTGCTAAGTTGTCTTTGTCTAAATTGTATGGATGTCTTTCAGTGTGTGTGTTGTTTAGATGTGTGTTTATCTTGTGTTTAGTAGTTACGAATATGGTTTGTAATTTCCTTACTATCCGGTTCGATTCAGCTGCAGGAATTTGGCAGTATACTGCTTTGCCCTGATTTTGACAGTGGTATGGAGAGCACATCATTCAGAAGGCAATGGCAAATTACTAAAAGTAAAATTCCCTAGTAAAACTAAAAACAACCAGCAAATACTTCAGTAGCTTTGTAATTTCCAACAAAGGATACACAACTAACTTAACTATTATTATGACATCAGGAATTATACATATAATTAATAAAAGTGAGTCATATATTTGTAGTGATTTTTTTTAAAAAGTTTTTGATTCTGCAACTGTGGCTTAGAGGTTAGTGAGCACATTTCACAACCCTAGATGTACCAAGGCTCAATTTCTGTGCGGAGCAGCTTAGAAAGGGCTGTTTTTGTTTACTGCAACAGTGGTACCAGAGTCACAGTTTGGAAGAGATTTAGGCCTCCCCACCTAACACTCTTATAGACAGCGGTCAGTGTATATATTCACCACAGCAAATCTATGTTCTGTAGATGGCACCCAATTTTATTATTTTTTTTGTATTTGAATTTTGGGGTAGCGGGGTAGAGTAAACCCTACCGTCAGGAGATGTAAGATGTCTCCTTCTCTCCACTAGCCTGCAGGACACCTCATGGTCAGGGTAGAGTACCTGCCCTTCCCCAGCTCGATCAGGATTACATGGACTCATGGCTGGCAGATAAAGGATACAAGTGGTGAGCTGCTGAACAGTTTTCACTGCTGGTCATCAGTTTAACTGCGCTAGGCAGAGGAAGTCTCTATAGGTAAAATCTATAGGATAATTCATCCAGTATGGGCACTGCTGTCACAGAAAGAAATTGCAACCTTCTGTGAGTCTTTGTAAAAGAAAAAGAGAAAAAAATTCACGTCTGTGCACAATCGTTGAACATAAATGACGTCAAAGGAGTTCAAGGACTGCCTCATCTGGTAGGTAGGTAGGTATTTGATTTGATCATACGTAGTAATAATTTACACAATTTAGGATAGCTTCCTTGTGTATTCTAGGTCCAATATTTTGTTTGGTATGCTTTCGTTGTTTTCAGAGGACTGTGAAGCAAAAGATGTTGTCGTGGAAATAGAGAGGTCAAGGACAAAGAAACCATTCTTGGGAGGTTTCCGCAACAAGAACACTGGCGTGGAGTTCCATAATGCTTCAGCCCAGACAGTCCAGAAACCCAGACCACCGCCAACCTCGGAGCGCTTCTGTCGAGACACACAGACATGCGAGCAGAGAAATATGGTAGTTTGTGGTTATATTATTTAAAATTGAATTTAACTGTTGTGAATTTTAATAATGAGGATGACACCAAGAAGGAACCATTATCACATTTTGTACTAATACATCATATGATAAATTGACACATAAAGAGAACTGATTGTCCACATCAGAAGGAGACAATCTGCATTCTTGGTCATGTGATGGGAAGGAGAAAACTTGAGTACTTCATGAAAGTGGGAAAGTTTAGAGGGAGAAGAGGCAGAGGGAGACTGAGAAAGAGGATGTTGGACAGTTTGACATCGTGGCATGGAGGATCATCTGTATCAGATATGACTGAAAGTGCATGAGGCAGAAGGTTGGGGATAGACATGACTACTAGCGCCACATGGCGTAGACTATAAAAAGAGACACCTTATGAGATGCGGGTAGTCCAGGTCAACCCCACATTAGGTTGCAGGTTGCTCTGTAACCATAGCGATGCCCTAATAAAACTATTTAATACTGCTGAACAGGATTTTTTAGGATTTGGATTTGTTTGATTTTTGATTCTGAACTTTTCCCCATGTGGGTTCCAAGGCCCCATTGTGGGTGCAAAAAACAAAAACATTACACCCACAGCACCCAACAAGCATGTCACAGAAGTTGACAAGCATGTCACAGAAGTTGACTGTTTAGGGGTGCCTCCTTGGAAGTGTGCCTGAGAGGCAAGGAATCAACAGTCAGCATAGAAATAAGCTAGATCTGTGAAAACTGATGTGCATGCGACAATTCAGGTTCTACAACAAGACCAGAGTCCAGAAGTGGACGAACAACCAGGTCTTTCTGCTGGAGTTTATAGCTGAAGAGGATTTATATACATGATTAAAGACCCCTTAAATGGCTATGACTCCATAAATGGCTATGACTCTTTAGATGGCTATGACCACTTATGCTATGACCCCTTAAATGGCTATGACTCCTTAAATGGCTATGACCCCTTATGAGGCTATGACCCCTTATGTGACTATGACCACTTATGTGGCTGTGACGCCTTAAATGGCGATGACCCCTTACATGACTATGACCCCTTATGTGGCTATGACCCCTTAAATGGCTATGACCCCTTAAATGGCTGTGACCCCTTAAATGGCTATGACCCCTTAAATGGCTGTGACTCTTTAAATGACTATGACCCTTAAATGGCTATGACCCCTTAAATGGCTATGACCCCTTAAATGGCTATGACCCCTTAAATGGCTGTGACCCTTTAAATGACTATGACCCTTAAATGGCTATGACCCCTTAAATAGCTGTGACCCCTTAAATGGCTATGACCCCTTAAATGGCTATGACCCCTTAAATGACTATGACCCTTAAAATGGCTATGACCCCTTATGTGGCAAAGACCCCTTAAAATGCTCTGACCTCTTAAATGGCTTTGCCCCTTAAAAAATCATGTTGCTGAGATGGCCTCAGCTCCTAGACTCCAGTATCCTTGCAAAGAAATACAGTTCACTGCTGGAAAAAAAGGGTTTACGCGTGAGAGAATGCGCTTCGTTGCACTGGATCTGATCTCACATAGTTCAGTCTCTTAGCAGAGCAACTGACTGTCAGTCCCCATGAATTGGAGAATCGACATCACAGCACTCGGGACATTCCCATATGTGCTCTACCCCCATCTTCAGCAGCAAGCAGAGAATTCCAGTGCAGATGGTATGAGTAACAGTTCTGACTGTACGTCTGTCTCGCTCCTCCCCTGAATGTTGAATGTTGGCCAGGTCCCATAGTCACTCCTTACTGCACCCTTCTCTTCAAATCATGATGCTCTATTTGCACCTCTGCATCATTTACTTGCTCTCAACATCTGGTGTGTCATGCATCAGTTTGCCACCAGATGGCTCCCTGTGTGGGTTCTGGGGCCCTATTATGGGGAAAACAAGAATAGACCCACTGCCTACCCAAAAGCACGTCGTAAGAGTCATCTAAAAGAGAGCTTTCCTTCAAAGTCAGAGCGCAACTGCCTGAGAGGCAAGGAACCAACAGTCTGCATACAAATGAGTCAGATCTGTAAAATGGATGCACATGCAATGCTCAGGTTCTGGAACAGGACTGCAGTCCGGAAGTGGACGAACAACCAGAACTTTTCACCGGAGTTTACAGCTGGTGAACGCGAAGAAGAAGACCACCAGATGATGCAGAACCAGCCAGTATATATGCAAAGTCATTTTCAAATACACCGACATAGCCTGGGCATGATATTTGAATAATCACACAAACAAAATATTGCACAATTTATTGCCTTGCATATGTCGCTTATGTCATCAGGTACGTTGCTACAGAGTTTATGTTAACATACAATGAAGTTCAAAAGTGAATCCTTGGAACATAAATATGCAGAGCCCAGCTGTTTTTTTTTTTTACACTAAACATCTTGACACCGTACATCTTGACACCGTACATCTTTACACTGTACATCTCCACAAGGAACTCTTCTTCTGTGTTAGCCTTTAAAAAGGTGGTTAGAATAATGTGATGTGGTTTACAGCTAGGCAGCAATATCTGCACTTTCTGGCCAAACACATCTCATTTTCAGCAAGTCTTTTATTAGTTTTATTACGACTAGGTTGCTAGCGTCACTGAGTTTAATCTTTTATTCCCCCCCCCCCCCCCCCCCCCCCATAAAATTGGACCTGGAACACACCCAGGGAACCATAGAATTAACAATTTTTTTGCTTTCTTATTAGCTGACCATAGTTGATGTCACGAGACAAATATTTTAGAGGATGGTAAATGTGGGTTTCCATGTTTTCTGTGCTATAGTGCGTTTCTTCCAAGGCCAAGGTTTCCGCATGTTTTTTCAGAGCGTTGGCGTCTTTCCAGCGGTATGTGTTCAATCGTTGCCATGAATTACCTTGAACTAGCAGCATCGGTACATGACAAGAAGAATAGTTCCTGCAACTTTCTGGCATTCTGCATAGTACCAGAACTTGTGCGATTGTGTTATCGCTGACCGAAAACAGCATACATCTAGAATGACATTGTCTTTTATTCATTGTTGTCGGTTGCCAGCGATATCGCATGTTCTATATTGCACAATTAAAGCACTTTTAATGACCCCAAAATATCTAGAACTGGCCCTAACCCCAACCCACCTATGTCCCATGAGAGAGTGAGCCTAGGTCCTACGACTGCATACAGCCTAGGTTCCATGACGATAAACATAGAATGACTGGCCCTTCTTAGGGCCCCCCCCCCACCCCAAATACTCCCATTGGCAAGGCATTCTGCCGACTGCACATAGAGTTCACACACAAACATTGCAAAACTGCATCCTCCTGAGAAAAAAAATTCATTCTTCCTATTGCACATAGAGTCCACACCACACACACACACACGCACACAAAATGCACAGCACAAAACTGCCCAGCTAATGAAATGCTAAACTACTAAACTATACACTTAATCTACCACCCCCCCTGAAATATTAGACTGGATTTTCCCCTGTTTGTGGTTGGCTTTTGAGAACGAACCTTTTTTTTTTTTTTAAGATTGTCATTTACCTGGAAAAACTTTCTACACACACACACACACGCACGTACACACCCACACATATCTGTGTATATGTTTTTTGTTGTTATTTCAGCACCAACAAACCCACAATAACACCAGCACTCAGATGACTGGTATCGGAGTGTACATCAGTAACTTAGAGGACAAACTCATTGCTCCAGGAGAATATGTAACAGCTGATGATTACTGGGCGATGATTCTTGACAAAGTAGGTTAACTCTTTCTGTCCCAGGCAGTTTTTACTACTTCACCTATAGTCTGTTACTTTATCAATATATAATCTTTACACTCCAGGACATTTCCAGATACCCATTTAACGCTGAATCCATCTGAGAGCCCTAGTTAAAATTTAAAAATCTGTCCTGATGCAGATTTGAACCCAAAACCTTTAGAGCAGTATGGTACTTTGCAGTTTGAGCGCATCTGCCTGAGAGACAAGGAACCAGCAGTGTGCCTACAGATAAGCCAGATCTGTGAAATGGATGTGCAGTGTAAGATCTGGAACAAGACCAAAGTCCAGAAGTGGACAAACAACTAGACTTTTCACCAGAGTTTATGGCCAGTTTGATTTTGATTTGATTTAATTTGATTCAAGAATTGATATCACAGCACTCGTAGCATTCCCATAAGCGCTCCTTCCCCATCTTTAGCAGACAGCAAAGAGTTCCAATACTAATAGTGCCAGTAACATTATGATTAAATGTCCGTCTTGCCTTTCCTCTAAGCCTCGAGCATCTGCCAGAACTTCTTGTCACTCCCCCCTTCATGAATCTCACCAGACTGTAGTGTTTCATCTGCTCCTCCAGCGGGTGAAAGGGAGTAGTATGCAAAATTACTACCATTGTGCCATAATGTCCTCCATTTAATTGTCTTTTTTCTTTTTTACTTAATGTAATTGAGAATGTGTTCCATCTTCTGACTTTATATTGTTATGATTTAGAAATTTGATTTATGGTTACTTATATAAAGAACATTTAAGAAGACCTTGACTTTGCTGACGACAGTGTTTTTGAGTTCAACACACCTAGATATCCAAGGGAAAACAGACCATCTCCAAAATATTTCAGGCCAAATTGGTCTCCACATTAAACAGCAAAAACAAAAATTATTGATCTTAGCAGTAGTTTAGAAAACAACAAACTAAACAGTCGCATTCTTGAAAGAGATAACAACTTAACTAGGAAGTAAGATGATATCTACAGGGGACTCAGCGCCAGAAATATCATTTAGAATCACACTGGCATCTAGTGCCTTTTCCAAACTGTCAAATATCTGGAAGCAAAAGACACTCAGCAAACAAACAAAAAAACTGAAGATCTTCAACTCTTGTGTGAGTCCAGTACAAATGGATGCGAGAGTTGGAAAGCAACAGTAGTTCTTAATAAAAAATTATACACTTTTGAGAACAGATGTCTTAGAAGACAATTAAATCTCCAATGGACAGATTTCAGATTTAGTAAGCAAAAAAGACAAGAGACCAAGCAAGAAAATGTATAAAATTTTATTAGAAAGCGCCGATGGAACTACAGATTTAAGATTTAGTAAGCAAATAAGTCAAGAGACCAAGCTAGAAATTGTATATAATTTTATTAGAAAGCGGCGATGGAACTACAGATTTAAGATTTAGTAAGCAAATAAGTCAAGAGACCAAGCTAGAAAATGTATAAAATTTTATTGAAAAGCGGCGATGGAACTACAGATTTAAGATTTAGTAAGCAAATAAGACAAGAGACCAAGCTAGAAAATGTATAAAATTTTATTAGAAAGCGGCGATGGAACTACAGATTTAAGATTTAGTAAGCAAATAAGACAAGAGACCAAGCTAGAAAATGTATAAAATTTTATTAGAAAGCGACGATGGAACTACAGATTTAAGATTTAGTAAGCAAATAAGACAAGAGACCAAGCTAGAAAATGTATAAAATTTTATTAGAAAGCGGCGATGGAACTACATTGGCCTTGCACTCAGTATGGATAAGACAAGACTCCCCCTTCAAGCTCTCATAGGGACACCGGAAGGGAAAAGAAAAACGGGGAAGACCAAGAGAGACTCTGCATAGAACCATTATCTGGGAAAGCTCAACTATGGGCCTAATGAATATCCAAGACCTAAATCAGGTGGCAACAAACCGCCAGACATGGAGAACTATGACCTCTGCCTTTTGCACCGTCTTAGGATCAAGAGCAAAGACTAACTAATATGAAGAACTGACTTCTCTATGAAAATTAAATTCTAAAAACTAGAATTCATGAAGTAAAATAGTTGTGTTTTTTTACAGGTGATCATACTGCAAAAAAATTTTCGCCGCTGGCTAGCCAAACGTTACGTAAAGAAACTAAAAGAAGACAAAGAAAAAAGATTAGAATGGGAGAAGCTGGAGGAGTTACGAAAGAAGAAAGAAAAAGAAGAGCGTCTTCAGCGAGAATATGCCCGCAGAATCCACCCAAAAACACAGGCAGACTTCGACAGGCTTATGAACTGTTTGGAGAGTATGTCTGTTAGTTGCTACCATTTGTCTTTCTGCTCCTTTATAGGAAGTATTAGCTGTGACTGTAATGAAATATTTCTTCATTTTAAAACTATTAAAATTTAAGTGGAAAAACCTATTTATTGCATCAGGTGTTGTCCCATATAGATCAGTCTCTCTCTGCAGAATGGCTAGCCACCAACTGAGAGTGCCACACAAGGTACAAACTCCGTAGCTCCAGTGATGATTCACAGGGTTCTCTATTAAAGCTACACTCATGAACTGACTGCAGTTACATGAACTTATGACCTTCAGGGCATGAGGAAAACAGCACAGAGATCCAAAAAACTATGTATATTTGTGTATATGAGAGTCTGTGTGAATAGTGTGTGTGTCTACCTGTGTCCCTGGGTATGTGTGTGTACCTGTATGTCTGCATATCTGTGACAGTCTTTCTGTATGTGTGTATATAGTCATTAAATGCTGTGTCAGATGAAACAGGCAATCAAGTTTCTCCATAATCATCTATTTTCTATGTATTTGGTAAGCTCAGTCACTGATCATCTTGAGTGTTATTTTGCCAATCCCCAACATTCCCTGTTGTCTGATCTGTTCAGCATTACACCAGCTGCCTTTATTTTCTGTATTATTTAATGATGTCCATTTTAGTCCAGGACGACTTAGAACCAAAGTTAAATTATTGGTACCTGGTATGGATTTGAAAATGACCTTCAGATCACCATCCAGTCACTGTGCCACCAAGACTTTTTTCTGGCAGTTTGCATTTATTTTTTTTTTAAAGCATCTTTTCTTTTTTTCGTCCTGAGATAACAGACATTTTGCAGTGAGAACTGGCACGTTTATATTCTGGGGAAAAGTCCTAGACTCAGTCGTTATGGTGCCATAACATTTATCATCATGAATGTGTGCTGATATGTGAACAAACATGATATTTTTCATCATGAATGTGTGCTGAAATGTGAACAAACATGATATTTATCATCATGAATGTGTGCTGATATGTGAACAAACATGATATTTATCATCATGAATGTGTGCTGATATGTGAACAAACATGACATTTATCATCATGAATGTGTGCTGATATGTGAACAAACATGATATTTTTCATCATGAATGTGTGCTGATATGTGAAAAAACATGATATTTATCATCATGAATGTGTGCTGATATGTGAACAAACATGACATTTATCATCATGAATGTGTGCTGATATGTGAACAAACATGATATTTATCATCATGAATGTGTGCTGATATGTGAACAAACATGATATTTATCATCATGAATGTGTGCTGATATGTGAACAAACATGACATTTATCATCATGAATGTGTGCTGATATGTGAACAAACATGATATTTTTCATCATGAATGTGTGCTGATATGTGAAAAAACATGATATTTATCATCATGAATGTGTGCTGATATGTGAACAAACATGACATTTATCATCATGAATGTGTGCTGATATGTGAACAAACATGATATTTTTCATCATAAATGTGTGCTGATATGTGAACAAACATGATATTTATCATCATGAATGTGTGTTGATATGTGAACAAACATGACATTTATCATCATGAATGTGTGCTATGTGAACAAACATGATATTTATCATCATGAATGTGTGCTGATATGTGAACAAACATGATATTTATCATCATGAATGTGTGCTGATATGTGAAAAAACATGATATTTATCATCATGAATGTGTGCTGATATGTGAACAAACATGACATTTATCATCATGAATGTGTGCTGATATGTGAACAAACATGCATGTCGATATATGCATGTGCTTGCCTTAATTATACTTACTTTTTACTTGACTCAAACATCAGAATGGCGCAAGGAAGAACTTGAAAGAATCAATTCCACCCTGAGTGGAGCTGAACGTAAGGCTGCCATGTGCATGTTGTTAGATCAGGAGACCGAACTCTTGTCTGCCATTGAGAGGCACAAGAATGAGGCCAGTTCTGACAACCACATTTCAAGAATCATGAACTTTCTGGAAAAGGTAAGAGTCTTTCTGTAACCAACTGATCAGGAGACCGAACTCTTGTCTGCCATTGAGAGGCACAAGAATGAGGCCAGTTCTGACAACTACATTACAAGAATCATGAACTTTCTGGAAAAGGTAAGGCACGTCTTTCTGTAATGAAAAGAGTTTTACAAGTCTACTAACCTATATTTCCCATAGTGATGTCAATGTGGGCATTAACATCAAATGAAAATGGAAAAATCGCAACAGCAGAAATGAAATGTCAACAGCACATCTTAAATGTAACTAAAAGAGACAGGATGATATCAGGAAAGACTTTGGGACGGAACCAGTATTAAACTACATCAAGAGACAACAGATCAAATGGTTTGGACTGCAACCAGACAGTGCACCACATAAGCCCTGTCATTCAGGCATAATATAAGCAGACCCAGAGGTCGACCATGCAAGCGATGGATAGAAGGAATATCTGAGACTGTAGAACACACATCTACGTAGCACATACCAAGACTCTCACCTGAAGCCTCTTAAAAACCTGATGCTGAACAGCAATACAGAACTAGAGAAGCAGAAGAAGAAGATGTCAATCACATCACTCACTGAGAGCTGACTGATCAATAAATATAAGTCTAACATATAGTTGTATACCCTCGCAGATTAGAAGTTTGTGGGTTCGTGTCCTGAAGGACCTTGGCTCCCAGGTTGACATAACCTTGAGTAGGTCCCAGGTATAGTCCTGAGAAGTAAAGGCGGCTGGTGTTGTGATGTTGACCACATCACCCACTGATTGGTCTAGCCTACATTCTAAATACGCCTGAAGACGTGGAAAGGGGTCCTTTACTTTACTTAAGCAGTCATATGCCCAATGTGCCGCGGGCATGAAGAGGCTGAGAGAGAGAAACTATATATTGAACACATCCTGAGGACAAGTGGTAGGGAATCACTAAACAGGCACTGAAGTGGGGAACAAAAGGGTTGAACACAAGGATGTCCAAGGGAAACCACTGTGACAAATATTGATGAGAGAAGTGAGAGGTGCTGGACTAGATTCTGTCTATGATATAAAAAAAAAGTCTGCACAGAATAGAATGGAATGGAATGGAATAGAGAAAGAGTGTGGAAGCTCTGTTTAACATATAAACAGCATGACCAGATGATGATGATGATGATATGTATTTTTAGTCAGTTATGACCTGTATTCATTTCATTGACTCCTCTATCCACCCTGGGTGTTGTTATAATCACACTGGAATTGGAAGGAATGAAATAAACCTTAAAACCCCAGCCAAAATCATTTGTTACATCAACCTGGCAGGGGTTTGTAGCAATGACAAAATGTGGTGAAAATATTGTTCATTGATTTGTTTTTGTTTACCCACAGGCTGCAGCTCCCAAAATGTGGCAAGCTCATGATGGCAAGTTGACCTATATGGATACACCATTTACAATTCGTGCCAAGGAGCTCAGAGATATTTACAACAGCATTAACATGAGGTACCTGACCCAGGATGAGCGCCTCGATGTGTTGCTGACACTGAAACATACTGTAAAAGTAAGTGCTAAATGCAAAATAAAACGTGTCTAGAAGAAGCTCAACAGAGGGAATGGACAATAAGCACACAAGTACAGGGGAATGTTTCGACCAAAGCCTTTTTCAACGGAGTACTAAATACTAGGGCTGTACCGAATAGTGATTTTCACTATTCGGCTGAATACGAATAGCGGGACCAACTATTCGGCCGAATACGAATAGTGTATGGTGTATAAAATGTTTAAAAAACAAAACATTAATAATTTCAAATGTACGCTGAACTTTTACTTCACAAAAAGTAGCACAGAAAAGCCATCTTCTTCTTTAGCATTCTGAGCTCTTGAGGTTTACTGCTGCAGATATCATTCGTCTCCATTCATCTCTCTGACTGGCCTTATCTTCACAATTTGTGACACCAGTTGTTTGCAGGTCTGGTTAGACATTATCTTTCGATCTTCTTTTTTGTCTGTCTCGTGGTCTACGCCCATTCCTCTCTCAGGTGTATACAGTTTTTAACTTCTCTTTCATCTGACATTCTCTCAATATGCCCCAACCATTTTAGTCTGTTAGCTCTCGTGATGCCAGTGATCATTGGTGATTTAAACAGATTATGTGTTACGTTGTTGTTTCTCACTCTCCATTCTTTGCTGTTAGCATCTTTGATGGTTCCAAAGATTTTTCGTAAGACTGTTTTCAAAAACCTGTAATAAGGCCTCATCTCTTTTATTTCTGCTTCGAGTTTTAGAGCCATATAAAAGGACTGGTTTTTTCAACGTTTTATATATTTTGATCTTGGTGTTGCGAGACAGACACTTTGACTTTAGCATGTTGGAACAGTTGAAGTTTGCACCCAAGTACTTATATGTTTCCGTTCGTTTGATTTTCATATTATCGACTTGTATGTGGCCGGAGTTTATATTCTTTCCATGTCTAGTTAGTATTCGTACAGAATAGCAAACATTTAAAAACATTTTATGTTCTGCATCATTCCGTCAGTCTGTGGTAACTAATAACTAGGATTGAAAGAATCCTAAGTATTATAACAAGTAACTAAACTTGGAAGTTGTCACTGACAGCTTAGTTAGTGCATTAAAGCTGCATTAGCTTTCAACAAAACCAATCGTTCCATATTGTCAGCATTAAGGCCGTGTATGCAGAAGCAGGTGTAAGGTAACTACTATTGGTATTTGGCCCAACCGCAACTATTCGGCGGGATACCGAATAGTCAATAGGTCCACTGTTCGGCCCCGAAGCGAATACGAAGTGAATATTCGGTACAGTCTTACTAAAAACTACACAAACTGTGACAGAAAACTCAAAGGACAAGACAACAGAGCTTCTAAACAACCAAAGTCAACATGAAACCATGAAATTCAAAATTCGTAATGGGTTAAAGTTATGCAATAGTTTATTATGTAAAAGTAAGCATGGATCAGCTTAGTGCCTGCAGTGTTGAGAACAGAACGGAAGTAACAAGTAAAGGACTCTTTTGACACACATGGGGCAAATGATGAGTGAGCCATGTTCAACCCCACCAGGACCGCCCATTGAGCGACTAACACCTGGTGATACATATGCCACCACTCGGATGAGAATCCCCAAGATGCAAGTCCCAGAAACCTTGTTTAACTGTTAAGGTATATTACGGCCCCCGACAACAGCCGGATTGGGGTTTACAGTGAAAAAAAAAATATTATCATATCGGGGTGGAGATTATGGACATCTAATGATGGACTGATATTATTATAAAGCACTCAGTATTGATAGATAATGTGGTCAACATCACCCAGTCACCTTTACTTCCTAGGACACTAGCTGGTACCCATTTTAGGCTGGATCATTCTAGGAGCTGAGAATAGAAAGGGAGTGGAACAAGTAAAGGATTCATTTCCTTACTGTGAGGAAGGCTGGGTATATGATTTGAGTTCTTGAAGACCAATAGACACTCAATCGATGTGATCAACATCACATCAGCTGCCCTCACCTCCCAGGGACATTTCACGGTACCCATTTTAGGCTTGGTTGACCAGGAGTCCGCATGAACTTGGGAACAATTCCTGTTTGAGGCAGATTTGATATTATCACCAGCATGGCAGGCAGGTGAACCAACCACTGTAAGAGAGGTGAACTGATAGATCAGAATCATGTATCATATCCTTAACAAAATAACTGACTTTAACTGTGACATTAACTATGACCATTAATTGTGAAACTGAAATATTTTGGCCGAATCAAGAACAAAGCAGATTGGAAAGAATATAGCCGAAGGCATAGTACCAGAAAATGGGGACAGGGACCAACTAGCACAAAAATGGGCACAGGATATAAGTGACACACTGGGTAGGAGAGTGCATGAGGGGGGAGAGCTGGCGAGAGACTGAGTTTTTTTCAGGCAGACCGTGATGAGAACGACATTCTGCAAAGGACCTTCTACATGATGGGTAATTCCGAGATTAAGTATGACATTAACTATGGCATTAATTCTGAGATTAAGTGTTGTATTAATTATAACCATAACTGTAACATTAATTGTAACATTAACTGTGTCATTAATTATGGCATTAACTGTGAGATTAATTATACATTAACTGATATTATTTATGGCATTAATTGTTAGATTAACTATGGTATTAACTGTGTGATTAATTATGGCATTAACTGTGAAATTAATTATGGCTTTTACTGTGAGATTAATTATAGCATTAACTGTGAGATTCATTATGGCATTAACTATGAGATTCAGTTTGGCATTAACTGTGAGATCAGGTATGACATTAACTATATATAAATTGCTTTTGCCTCAGGAGCATGACTGTAAGCTGACACAGGAAATCATTGAACTGATTGATCGTGAAGCAGACTTATTAATGCGAGGAGTTAAAGAGACCAACCTTACAGGATTGCGTAAGAGGATTTGTACCTTATTCCTACAGTACATCAAGACACCAGTCTTTAACCCAGAGGCTGCCAAATATCTCAAGGTCGGTTATGTGCCAGTATTTCTCATTTGCATGTCAATTTCTTCTAAAGTGGGTGGCTCTCAATCCTCCTCATGCTGCGACCCTTTAATACAGTTCCATCATGTTATGGCGACCCCCAAAAATTAATTTTCCTTCATAACTTCAATGAATAAGTGTTTTTTGATGGTCTCAGGTGACCCCTGTGAAAGGGTCGTTTGATCCAAAAAAGGATCGCGACCAGCAGGTTGAGAACTGCTGTTAAGCAAAACTCTTATCCAACTGAATATCATTCTCTTGCCATCAGATGAATTTATTCGTATGGATTCTAGGGTGCCATTGGAAAGGGGAGGGAGGGGGGGGGGGCCGTGTGTGAACAAGCGTGTCATATGAGACAACTATACGGGGTTTACTTTTTCTAGACTTTAGTCTTTTTTCTGAACCTGAGTTCTGCGATGCACATCCATGCTACAGGTTTGGCTTATTTATGTGCAGAATGTTGGTCCCTTATCTCTTCGGCTTCAGAGGGATCACTCCTAATCAGTCATCTTTTACAACATTGTTATAGGGAAGGGGGCCTATTCTTCCCACCCCCCTCCCCAAATGGGACCCCAGGATTAACACTGGGAGGGGTTTACTTAAACTGGATGTACTGACAGTAATTATCTTGAGGTTGATAAACTGACTTAGAGAAAAAAAAAGAAACAGGCTTATATTTTAAATTTTGTCATTAAGCATCATGGGGAGTAACAGCTGGTGATCCAGCACCTGAGTGGTTGAAGATCTGGCACCTGACTGGTTGAAGAATCCATTGTGTAAATGTTCTGTGTAATGTCTTCAGACAGTTTTTTTTATTGTCGGCCTTTCTCCGAAAGTTCTGGAATAGTTTATTATAGTCAGTGTTTCTCTAAAAGTTCTGCAATAGTTTATTATAGTCAGTGTTTCTCTGAAAGTTCCAGAATAGTTTATTACAGTCAGTGTTTCTCTGAAAGTTCTGCAATAGTTTATTATAGTCAGTGTTTCTCAGAAAGCTCTGGAATAGTTTATTATGGTCAGACTTTCTCTTAAATTTAAGTTCTGGAATAGTTTATTATAGTCAGTGTTTCTCAGAAAGTTCTGGAATAGTTTATTATGGTCAGCCTTTCTCTGAAAGTTCTGGAATAATAAGGTTGATCTTTCTGTAAAGGTTCTGGAATAGTTTATTATGATTGGCCTTTCTTTGAAAGTTCTGGAATAGTTTATTATGATTGGCCTTTCTTTGAAAGTTCTAGAATAGTTAATTAAAGTCTGTCTTTCTTTGAAAGTTATAGAATAGTTTATTATGATTGGCCTTTCTTTGAAAGTTCTAGAATAGTTTATTATGATTGGCCCTTCTTTGAAAGTTCTGGAATAGTTTATTATGATTGGCCTTTCTTTGAAAGTTCTGAAATAGTTTATTATGATTGGCCTTTCTTTGAAAGTTCTGGAATAGTTTATTATGATTGGCCTTTCTTTGAAAGTTCTGGAATAGTTTATTAAAGTCTGTCTTTCTTTGAAAGTTCTAGAATAGTTTATTAAAGTCAGTCTTTCTTCGAAAGTTCTGGAATAGTTTTTTTTATTGTCTGTGTTTCTTTGAAAGTTCTGGAATAGTTTTTTTATTGTCTGTGTTTCTTTTAAAGTTCTGGAATTGTTTTTTTATTTTCTGTGTTTCTTTTAAAGTGCTGGAATAGTTTTTTTTATTGTCTGTGTTTCTTTGAAAGTTCTGGAATAGTTTATTATTGGTCTGTCTTTCTTTGAAAGTACTGGAACATTTTATGTTTATGTTTGTAAATCATTCCGCCCACGTTCACTCTTCAACAGGTACCTCAGGACCCGATGGCTCTGCGAAAGAACATAAATTACTGCCGCAGTTGTGGTTCTTACCTGCCATCCACCGATTTCTTCATCACCACAAATTCCAAAAATGCTGGTCGTTGTCGTCACTGCCAGAAGATTGAGAATGAAGGTCACCAGCGGGAGGACCATACTTACTTCAAGGTCATGCTCAAAGCTCTGCACAGATCTGAAGAAGCAATGCAAGATGGCAGCACTTTGTGTTATCTTTTGCAGGTCAGTGTGCTTTGCTCATTGAAACTCAAGTACTAAATGATTTGGAATTTAAAACGTATGGATTAGACTATTCCCCCCACAAGCGTCTCAACCTTGTGGAGGAATTTGTATTTCTCAATGATCTGTTTAAATCATCACTAATACAGGCATAATGAGGACTAATAGGCTGCAATGGTTGGGGCATTTTGACAGAACAGCAGATAACAGAGGGACAAAAACTGAACACAAAAGAGTTGAATGGCAGACCAGGAAGACAGGAGAGAGCTAATATACAGGTATATACTTGGAATCACCAACTGGAAAGGGAAAGTTAACTAGACATAAATGGAAGAGGGTTATATCTGCAGTAGTGAACTCAAGGCTCGGAACATTGGAAAAAATAAGAAAAAGAGTTTAGATTAGTCATAATTTACATGAAAAAACTATTTACACAGAGATACTGCCTAGGGTTAGATATTAATATATAAGAAATGAAAATGTTCATAATTAACAATGAAAGGTGTCCAGCAATGAACATCACAGTTAAAAAAGAGATACTAGAAAAGGTAACAAGCTTCTCCTGTCTTGGACATACAATAACTGATAATGACTGAGGTGAAAGAGAAATCAAAAATATAAATGGCCAAAAATGTGAAAGTAAATTTATTTTTCTTTTTTAAATTCGTCACCTTTAGTGTGGATTTAAACACATGACCACTAGACAAACACGTATATACACTAGCCACTGTGCTGCATGGGTATCTCTTTTATGATGTACAAGACATTCTATTTCTTCAGCTTTCTGAGCCATTGAAGTTTATTGCTGCAGAAATCCTCAGCTTCCATCTATCTCTGTGACTGGCTTTCTCTTTCAAGTGTGTGACTCCAGGTGTTTGTAGGTCTGCCTGAAAATGATCTTTACACTGTCTTCTTTGTCTGCCCCATGGTCTTCCCTCAAGATATTTGTCTGCTCCATGGTCTTCCTTCAAAATATTTGTCTGCTCCATGGTCTTCCCTCAAGATATTTGTCTGCCCCATGGTCTTCCCTCAAGATATGTGTCTGCCCCATGGTCTTCCCTCAAGATATTTGTCTGCTCCATGGTCTTCCCTCAAGATATTTGTCTGCTCCATGGTCTTCCCTCAAGATTTTTGTCTGCTCCATGGTCTTCCCTCAAGATATTTGTCTGCTCCATGGTCTTCCCTCAAGATTTTTGTCTGCTCCATGGTCTTCCCTCAAGATATTTGTCTGCTCCATGGTCTTCCCTCAAGATCTTTGTCTGCCCCATGGTCTTCCCTCAAGATATTTGTCTGCTCCATGGTCTTCCCTCAAGATGTTTGTCTGCTCCATGGTCTTCCCTCAAGATATTTGTCTGCTCCATGGTCTTCCCTCAAGATGTTTGTCTGCTCCATGGTCTTCCCTCAAGATATTTGTCTGCTCCATGGTCTTCCCTCAAGATATTTGTCTGCTCCATGGTCTTCCCTCAAGATATTTGTCTGCTCCATGGTCTTCCCTCAAGATATTTGTCTGCTCCATGGTCTTCCCTCAAGATATTTGTCTGCTCTATGGTCTTCCCTCAAGATATTTGTCTGACAAACAAAAAAACACTATAATATTTAAATATTGACCACTGTTCTAAACACAGTAGAAGCTTTACATATGGGTTTAGAAAACTGATATTTGAACGACCTGCTGTTGTTCTTAACATTATATATATATATATATATATATATATATATATATATATATATATATATATATATATATATATGTATATGTATATATATGTATATGTGTGTGTGTATATATATATATATATATATATATATATATATATATATATATATATATATATATATATAACACACATATAAATATAATAAATAGACAGATCAGCACCACTCATAGAAAGAAGTAAAATGTTAGAAGGAAACATTAAGACAAATAACAATTGAAAGCTATAGCTATTGTGCCAGGAAATTTAACCTGTCATCTCCAAATGACAAATACGCCTCACTATGGAAACAAATGTAGAAAGATAAATTACTAAATAGGCACCCCCTAAAAAAGTTCTGTTTCCATAGCGAGGCACATTTGTCGTTTGGAGGCGATTTATTATATATATATAATGTTTCTACAGCCTGAAGGGTTCACTCTGTTTATTGCTGTTTCTTAAACAGGAGAATGATCTTCGTTACTTGGTTGAGAACATTTGGAGCAACCAGAGTGTGCTGAGTGCATGGAATGATCCATATGACCTTGTCCTTTGCCGATGGGATAAACATCAAGAGTGGTCACCCTGGAATTGTATTTTGCTAACTCATGACGAAGCAGAAGCTCACAAGAAATTGTTCAGCTTAGAGGAGGTAAAATGTTGCCTTTCTTTATAGTTATATTTACAGTAACATATTATTGGCATTTAACCAACTAAGTGCAATTTCAGGGCTGTTAGTTGTCACTTTACAATATGCCATAGGTGCAAATATAAATTCCTATTCCAAATACACAATTTTTTTTTGCTTCAGTGTTATGTTTGTTTTTGTTTCCCAGTGGAAAGTCCTGGTTGTTAATCCATTTCTAGACTTTGGCTTTGTTAAAGGAGTTTTGCATTTTACATATCTGATCTAATAGTTTGCAGACTGTTGTTTCCTTGCCTCTCAGGCAGATGCACTCTGATTTTGAAGAAATCCCCTATTTAGTTGACTCCCATGATATACTTGTTAGGGAGTGACAAATGACAGCCCTGGGTATTCTTGTTTCCCCCAAATTAGGGCCCCAGAACCCATTTAGGGGCACCACAAATGTTTTTTAAGAGAAATCTTAATATTCAAATTCAATTTTCTGAAAACAAATATATTGCACGTCTTATTCTTCTTCTCTTCTACCGTGTACCTCAGTGAAGTGTTGGGGGGAGATGTAAGGTTCGTTGATGTGCTCCGTCAAGAGCACTATTAGGATTGATGTTCATTTCTGTAAGGCTGTTCTTAATGCCATCACTCCATCTTTTGTGAGGTCTTCCACTCGCCCTATACCTGTTGTAATGTTTCAGTGTGGCTCTCTGTGGTAGATAGTACAGGGCATTCTTCTTTAGGTGTCCAAACCACTTTATTTCTTGTTCTTTGATGACCTGAAAGACTGGCTTTATTGCTAGCATTCGTCTGATTTCATGATTTTGTATTGTCTTTCCTTGAAACTCCTGCAGCTCTTTTAAGCATTTTATCTCTGTTGTCATAATTTTACATTCATTAGAGTGTCCAGGTTTGGCACTGATAGCATATTATTGAACAAAAAATAGTTCTGATAAGATTCACTTTAGTACTCTGGGGTAATATCGCACTTAAATGTTTTGAAATGTATTTATATATCTATATTTTTCAATTTATTTTCAAAATAAATATATATACAGGAAGTAAGCAATAAATGTGTACAGAGTGAAACATTAAATGGAATACACTGGATGAAAAATCAAAACTTTCTGTTGGAGGTTACAACCGGTAAATGCTAAAAAAAAAGAAGCATATAAGGTCTTTTGAATTGTTGATTTCCTGTGTATTTTATTGTTATACCCTTTCTTTTGTAATAACTGACAACTGGACACAAAATGTGCATGACAATAACTGCATTATCTATTGTTTATTCCAGGGTTATGGACATGTGTTCATACACAAAGTGACCCAAAAGCACAACTTTGCTAGGAACTATTTCTCACGTCTTCCTGGCATGGCTGAAGCACTGAGGAAAAAAATGGAACCAAAAGACATAAAGAAAAAGGAAGCTACTACGCTTAGTCTTCCAGCAACGAAATTTCAGAAAGTCTGAACTAATCTTTTCATGTTTTGATAATAGATAAATTATATTCTGCTGTTAATATTTATTTACATTCAATTTCTGCATGTCCTTGTATAAATACAATTTTTTTTTACTCCAAGTACCCCATTTGTGCTTTGGTCATATAGTTCCAGACCCAAAATTTTAAATACTAATCAGCGATCGATGGGTTATTGGCCAAGGTCAACTGCCTTTACTTCCTATTATGATTTCTGGTATCTGTTTTAGGTTAGGTCAGCCTGGGAGCTCCGGTCAATTTTAATAAACCTACAACAATGCAGAATCAAACCCATGTACACTACGCTGAGAGGCAAGTGCCAAGCCACTGTACAGCTGTATTATCGACCAAATATTAAAAAAAACAGCCATTACTGCCTGTACCAAGAAGTCGATGGAGAGATAATGTCCAGACAGACCTGCAATCACTTGGTGTTACAACTGTAAAGAGAAGGCCAACCAGAGGGGATGAGCGGAGGCAGGTGATATCTGCAGCAATGAACCTCACGGACTCTGAATGCTGAAGAAGAAGAAGAATTACTGCCTGTATTAACCACTTTTGCAGTAAGGTGGGGGAAGGGAGGGAGGTCTTTGAGCCTGGAGATTTAAGGCCGAATGGTTAATGCTGTCGCCACGGACAGTGCAGGTTAGGATTTTATTTTTGCCCCGATAGAAAAAAAATCCTTAACCTTACCCAGGATTCCACCACATATTGCTCATCAAAATTTCAGCCTGTGTGCAGGGATCTTTCTGATCTGTCTGTTTCATAAAAGTATGTTCTGCACTGCTCCATTTAGTCTGAACTCTTTCAGTACCATGTACCGTGTGTTTATTAGATTCCCTATATCAGACATGCATTTCTAAATGTCATCTGCCTCATTATTCTATTGGGTAAATCTTTTCTATCTCAAATGTTACTTTCACATACCTGGTTGAAATGTTGCATTATTTTAGCTCATTGAGATGCAAAGATTGTAACCCCAAAAACTCATAAGCTAGGTGGTGATCAATAGCTGCAATGACACATCTGGGCTTACATCATCGAATTTGTTCTGGGACCTGTCTCCGGGTGATCCTCATCCCAATGATGGCACTCTGTGTCACCAGGTGTTTATCGCTCGGTGTGATGTCCTTGTGGGGTAAAATATCAGTCAAGTCAGTATAGGCTTATCTGTTCCCACATATTCACTAAGTATTTTTTATTCTGGTATCTCTTCATGTCCCAAAATGTACCCAAATCATAACTGCTTTTTAAGGTTTAAAGCAAAGAGGGTTGACAACCCAACAATTAAAAAGTACAAGTTATCCCCTCGTGGGAGGCAATTTTTAAATTTAAATTTTGAAGCCCCACCTCGGCTTGTGCCGAGGGCCCTAGATATAGACGGGTCAAAGATATGGCCTAACAGCTAAACGGGGTTTCCGGGACCTCTCTACGGGTAATCCTTATCTGCATTGTGGCACTTTGTGTCACCAAATATTTGTCGCTTGTGTGATGTCCTAGTGGGGTACTACCTAGAGGGTTGACTTTATTGGGTTCCAGTGCCTCATTGTGGGGGTGGGGGGGGGGGGAGAATAGATGCACTGCCATCTTAACAAGCATGTTATAAAAGTCTACTAATTCAGTGTTTTCTCAGAAGTGCAGCCGCCTGTGAGACAAAGAACGCACAGTCTGCATACAATTAAACCAAGACATGTAAAATATTGTACACATAAAACCCATAACCTGGAAAAAGTCTTAAGTCTAGAAGTGGATGAAAACCAGAATACGAAGAAGAATATATTAATGTAATCCCCTTGTGGGATGCAATTTTTAGCTATTCTAAAGCCCCACCCTGGCTTTTGCCGGGAGCCTTAAATATAGCTGGACCTTAAATGTAGCTGAACGGGGTTTCCGGGACCTCTCCACGGGTGATCCTCATCTGCATGGTGGCACTTTGTTAATCGCTTTTGTGATGTCCTGGTATTTACATACAATTAAATACAAAAAATAAGACTTCATTGCACATGATTTTATCCAATATAGCTTGGTCTGTCTTTACAAAATGCCTGCAGAAAGCATTAAACAAAGCACAAATGCCATAGCTCTAGCAATAGTCCCTGTGAATCTCAGTAAAAATTGTGAACCAAAATGCTGTCATGAAATGAACCAGTGACCTTCAGAGCATGACGCAAATGGGTTAACCTCTGTGGTGACCTCTGACACCCGGTAAAAACATGCCATTGCCTTTATGATATTTCAGAGTCTGCTTTAGTCAACTAATGTTTTTCATAACTTGTTACGTACTTAATGTTCCCCTGTGAATAACGTGGCTGCATTTTTAGGGAACAAAGAGAAGACTCACTGCCCCCTTCCTCACCAACAAGCATGTCATAGGAGGCAATAATTAGGGATGTTTCCTTCAAAGTCAAAGGTCATCTGCCTGAAATACAGGAAACCAACGGTCTGCATGGAAATACGCCAAATCTGTAAAATCCTTCTGCATGCAAAACTCAAGTTCTGGATGAAGACCAAAGTCCAGCAGGAGTGGATAAACAACCAGAACTTTCTGCTGGAGTTTACAGCCAGTGAATGCTAAGAAGAAGGAAAAGAACCTCTGACCTTCAGAACATGAAGCAAATGGGCTAACCTCTGAGCCATGGAGTCCCCTAGCACCTGATAAGCCTTTGCTTTTCATAACTTGTTATGTACATAATGAACTCCACTTAAAAAAGTCGTCTGGAAAGAAAAAAATTTAACAAAAGACTCTCTTTCATGCCAGTAACACACTGGGAATATGATGCTTGACCCATATCTTTAGAAACCGCTCATTTGGTCATCATTACACCACTTTTATTTCTTTGGACTTTACCAGCGCTCGTTTGAAGCTCGTTTGACCTAGAAGTTAGCTCTTTTCTCAATCTAACTCCATGCCAATTTAAACCCAAGACCTTCGGATGACGAGCAGAGTACCTAGCCGCTACACCAACATGGCTGTTTAGAATGTCTGCCTTATATATTACTGCTCTTCTGCTTCTGTCTTCTCTCTGACCAGAAAATGAGGACTTTTTGTTTGGACCGGCAGGGATAAGGGCGAGGCTGATAAGGTTTTTTTTGGCTCATGGCTTAGAGGTCAATGAATGGGGTAAACACTTTCATGGTCTTTGAGTACTAGCGTTTGTTTCCCAGTTTAAAAACACAAAAGTTCTCATGGTTCTTAGACAGTTGTACAGGAATCACACCGTGGAAGAGACTGGGGCCTCACCACGTTAATAATCCAAAAGACAGCAGTGGTACACTGTAGCCAGCCTTTGTTGTGGGGACGGCACAGATTTTTTTTTCTTTAGATGTTTTAAAGTTTTTAGATATTTCTGTTCTCCGTGTGGGTTCAAGGGCTCATTTTGGTGAAGAAAAGAAAAAAAATACCACTGCCTTTTACGAATCATGCCATAGAAAGCAACCAAGAAGGGTTTTTGCTGAAATTGGCTGTGATGGACCAGCAGGTGCAAATATCACAGCTTAACCCTCTGGAAACGGCGCGGTTGAAATATGGGCCCAACGCAAAGTAGCCAGAAAGACGGCTGGGCCGATCAATCGGCCCTGTGTAATAAAAGCCTTGATATTTGCTGGCAGGTTTTCGCACCAGCCAATCAGTCTGCTTCTCGCACTTCTTGCACATGTGGGCTGTTCACTAACGGCTTTCGAGAAAGTTTGATGTGTTCTGTAAATTTTACTTCAATATTTTTTTGTGGTTACCTGTGCCCCAAAAATGGTGAAAAAGACTGTTGCATCATTGTAACTGAAACATAGCTGGATGCAGGAAAATGAGTAGAACCATTTTCCAGACATGTACAAAGGGCCTCCAAGGGCCTTACTTCCCAAAATACAGGTGTTAGGACTTATTCAAGCTTCGTCCATTAAAAATTTACCCACATTTTTCAAGTTAGTTATGTTTGTTTCCAAGTTTTATAAAAATTGCTTGCATAAATTATGCAAACCAGAATAGTTAATTTGAATAAATGTTGAGAGTTCAGTTTTATTCATAAATATTCTGTTAGTTTATTCAATTTCCTACACGAACATATATAGTTTTGTATATGTTAATTTAACTCTTTATTTTTTATAATTTTTTGTGTCTACGAATCTCTTTCTGAAGGCTCTGTCTTCTTGGCACTGAAACTCCAAAAAGACTCCGTCTCCAAATGGTTAAGTAGAAAACAAAATGTGCTAACTTAGTCGAGGTTTTAACTTCACTGCAATCGGGTCACCCCATACTTGCTCCGTTCCTGTGCCAGTGAACATCAAATGAAATGTCCCTCACTGTCCCATTTGAAAAACTGGTGAACAAACAGTTAGTCAGACAGTTACTGGTAACATCCGAATTGGAACTCCTCGCTTGCAGCTGAAGATGGTGTCTGAGCACTTATGGGAGTGTCCCAAGTGCTGTGATGATGATCCCTAATTCAACATTCAGCTAAGTATGAGCGGGTGTGTGAACTCCTGAGTAGCCAGCCATGCTAATACCCTTGTTACAGCCACAATTTCCATTGTCAGGTTGCTAGTTGTGACAGCAAAGGCAGATCTTCTTGATGGTTTTCATTAAATGATTCCTGGAGGTATCTTCCACTGTGGGAAAATCCAAGCAGCATCAAAAAGTCCACTTATTTACAATGGTTCAAAAAGATCAAAGGAATTGGCTGGTATTCAGCATTCTGAGCATCTATGGATTAAAGAATACCACTGTTTTTGCGTCATGGATATCCTAAAGCTGCATGCAAAAAATTGTTGCGATCTAACAGGCAGTTTTCGAGAAAACGCCTTGCAAGTGTGTTCATGAGATGTTGAACGAACTATAAGTCACGTGTCTTCAACTAATGAGCCATGGTGATCATGCTGGTTACTGCATCTGCATGGTGTAATTAAGGAAAGAAAAAGACAGACAGCACATCGATCTGTTTGTTCCCTCTAGTCTGCTACCAGAAGGCTGGCCCCCATAAAAAAAATTGTTTTAAATCTTAATTTAGATGGCAGACCAAGAGAGCAGATTCATTATTGATTGACTGACTGATTCTTTCCGATGACCACATTCAACCTAGGATCAGACAGGGCTGCTCTCCACCCTTTTAGTTTATATTTGTGGTAACAGATCAGGTTGTTTTTTCATCAGGTTTTGCTTTGGGCTGTCAGTTCCTCATTCAACCATCCAAAGAAATTATAATTAGGACACTTGTAACTTCAACACCAGTCTGGTGCCGCCTGCAGTTGTGTGTGGGATTTTGGGCAAATGACTCACATTTGTACAGACCAGTCGACAATACAGCTGATCTGGTCAGTAACCTGCCTGCCCTGATCACCTTTACTTTCCAGAAAATTACCTGGTACCCATTTTAGGCTGCATTGACCTGGGGGCCAAGATCATTTTTTTTTTTTTACAAAATCTGCTCAGTGCCGATTTAAACCCAAATGGTTAGAAAGCTGGGCTCTCATGCAGGAGACTCTGGTTTGAATCCTTAGTGAGGCTGGGGATTTTTTCTGTGGGAGGCAAAATAAAGTCCTCATCTGCACAGTCATTGCGACAGCGCTAGCCATGGGGCCCTAAATCCTCAGGCTCAAAGACCCCCCTGCCTATACAGCAAAAGTGGTGAAATAAAGGAGGTAATTAGCGGTTTGGCCGATTTGAACCCAAGACCTTCAGACTGGCAGGCAAAAATCCCACTACAGCTCTGAGGTCGACCCAGCCTCACAGAAAACATCTATATCCCATGTCACACCAACAGGCAAAAATCCCACTACAGCTCTGAGGTCGACCTAGCCTCACAGAAAACATCTATATCACATGTCACACCAACAGGCAAAAATCCCACTACAGCTCTGAGGTCGACCCAGCCTCACAGAAAACATCTATATCACATGTCAAACCAACAGGCACAGGTGTTCCGGTTCACCACCTCAAACAATCACTAGAATCACAAATCAGGTTAGTGGTCCTGTCCCTTTGGTCAAACAAACCATTGAGGTATTTATCATCATCACGTCTTCATCCCTGAGGAGCAATTTAAAAAACAACAACCACTTATCAGTGTAAAAATGGATTTTAATCATTTATTACAATGTCTTAAACACCAATGGCAGAATCAAAAATTAATGTGAAACATACAATCATGCAACACTCATCACCCACGAGCAGCTCCAGCTGACTGGACGTGCTGCTGATGTCACCAGGTCTGGCTAACAATGCGTTCACGCTGCGGTTCTCAAACAAGAAATAAAACTATTTTTGACAGTGGCGAGGGAAGACAACTTAAATTTTAACTTTTAAGTATCTACATGCATTCTTCGATAATTTCACAATTTTTAGCTGACTTTTCTTGATTAATGCTGCGGCAGCCCTGGCATACGCTCACGGCACCCAGGGTGCCTCGGCACCCAGTTTGAGAACCGCTGCTTTAACACATTGTTAGCTTGACCCTATGACGTCAGCAGCACAGCCCGTCAGCTGGAGCCGGTTGTGCATCACCCCTGATATGTTTCACAACCCACGTGAAAAAAATTACTAAAGTCAGAAATCGAACAATGAATGAAGCTAACCAACCTTAATGTATATAAAATCTGTCTTCATTAAAGTTAAGTCAAAGTCGAGTTGTTGTTGTTGTTATCGATCCAGCGGCGCATGAGCTTTCGCCCTTTGGCTCAATGCCATGTAGTGGAATTTGCATGTTTTCACAAGCTGTTCTTTTCCTCCGTACAAGGTGTTCCAGCTGTCTGGTCTCGGAGGGAGCAGCCTTCTTTTAGTCTCGCTGAGTTTTGGGCACTCAAAAGATGGTGTTCCACAGTTTCGTAGAGGTAGTTACATAGCTGGCACTCTGGAGAGTGTTGTGGCTGTATTCTGTTTAGGTGTCCATTGAGTGGAGTATGTTGCGTTCTAAGTCTGAAGATGGTGGCCTGGTCCCTTCTTGTTAGATGGTTAATGCTGTCATTAGGATCAGGGCCAGACATATGTTTATAAACCTACTACAGCGACAACCCTCCAGACAGCAAAAACACTGATAAGAGCTATAAACAAAGAGACTTGGTTGAACAGATGGGCCATGGGAGACACTGGAAGAGAGGTTTATAGACATATGTCAAAGTCAAGTGAAGGAGCCTTTTCCACACCTTTAGGCATGTTGGGCATACAAGGCTTGACCTATATTTTTTAAACCAAATAAAATAACACTCAGTGGGGGGTGTGGTCAACATCCCATCGGTCACCTTTACTTCCCAGGACTGCAACTGGTCACCACTTATAGCTGGGTTGCCCTGGGAGCCAAGGTTATGTTTTTTTTTAAGTCTGGCTCCGTCAGGACCTGAACCCATGACCTTCTGATCCGCAGGCGAGAGTCCAGCCTCACCATGGTGGCTCCCTCATTAAATATGAATGGTAATGACAAATAGAATTTCAGTTGACAACCTACTCAGTGTTAAAGAAACTGATTCTTCATTAGCAGGCACATACCTGTGTGGTATTAGGTATACCAAAAATTATGACAGAGAGATTTACTATCTACTCCCTCTTTTTCCCTCCAACTTTGCCATCCTCATGATGAACTCCAGTTTTCTCCTTCTCGTGAGATGTCTTCTACTGATGTGGACAATCAGTTGGTTCTCTTTGGGAGTCTCTTTCAAAACCATTTCTATGCTGCTTCCAAAAAATTTTGCACAAATCGCCCAGCTCTCTCATCTCAACTGACAAAGAAAGATTGCATAGAATATTTGTTATTTTGTAAAATGCTGCCTTTGCTTGAGTTACTATTAGGGCTGTACCGAATATTCGCTTCGTATTTGCTTCGGGGCCTAATAGTGGACCCAATAACTATTCGGTATTTGGCCAAATAGTTGCGGTCGGGCCGAATACGAATAGTGGTTACCTCACAACCGTTTCTGGACTGGTAGAAAAAAAACATCAAGACTTCCCACCTTGGTTTATACTGTGAAGCGTTATCTTTGTGCACCACCTACGAGCGTACCAAGTGCCCCTTTATTTCCATCTTGCATGTGTTGCGAGTATAGTGTTTTTAGGTGTGTTGCTGTAGAAACAAAATGCAACACTTAAAAATGTAAGAGGGGCAGAAAAGCAAGTGTTCTAGTGTTTCTTTGAGTGGAGGGTCCTCATCGTTGATTCTTTGAAGTAACGGGAGTTCGTCATCATTTATGGGTGTCGTAACTATTCTTTCGTCGTCTCGTGGAAACGAGATGTTTTGATCGACGTTCGGTTTCTTGATTGTCTTTGTTGTTTGATATTCTGGCGTTGGCCGCCCGGCGTCTGGTTTCGTGAGCTCGCGGGGGGCTGGGCGACTTGTAAGGACGGCATTGTTTTCTTCGTCGGCGTTATTTTTGTTTTTGATGTTTCGCCTTGCGGGTTTTCATTTTGACTCTCTGTATTTGTCGTATTTTCCTGTTTAGTACAGCTGGAAATACCTTCAGTGAGACAAAAAGTTGGCCTAATGCTGACAACATGGAACGAAGGTTTTTCATGGAGGTGTGTCAGCACACGAACTATTCGTATTCGGCCGAATAGTGAAAATCACTATTCGGTACAGCCCTAGTTATTATATATAACTTCTATAATACTTCCTTCCATCTGCTGTTATCAGGGTACTCAAACATATCAACCTGCATATCAAGATTGACCCATTACCTTTGATGCTGCTTTTTGGAGGGTCCATTATCTTTTTTAATTACTTCTGTTTTTCTGCTGTTCAAACTAAGACCCCTGTTTTGATTTTCTGTCACAATTATGCCCATCATTTCTTGCAGTTGTATTTTATTTTCAACAATCAAAACTATATTGTCAGCTGATAGCAGCAGGATGTTCACAATATACCCACCATCCGATACTCCTGGCATACCATGTACAATCTAATTACTGTTTCACGGTACAAACTGAATAAATCAGGTACACATCTCTGCCTTACGCCTTGTTTAATTTAAATAATGCGGACACAAAGAATACACTGAAGCACACAAACTTAATAAACACTAAAATATAAATGATCACAATTTGTTCATCTAATCGCTGGAAATTCAAGACAGTCACGTGACACCAAGGTAACCTTACATTTATAGAGTTCCTTCTGTTTACATAAGATGGGTATGTTCATTTTGTTGTTGTTGAGGCTCTGGTAAATTGAATGTTTTGAAAAGATCAAATTCGGTTCAATTCTTACGACTGCTTCTTGTTGCAAGTACGTTAGCATATAGAAGGGTCAAACCCACACAACTGGAACTGCTTTCTTTTTTTACATATTAAATATTCAGAGGTCCCGGGTAGTTAGCGTCCTTTGGATATTTTCTCCAGATCATGCTGGACTGTTGAGTAATCAGCAGGCAGATAGACTGGCCGGTTCTGCACCACTTGGTGGTGAACTGATGTATGACAAGCTAGATATTGTGAGGGCCCTCTGACAGCTAGACAGCAGTGAGGAGGCACAAACAGATCATTATGGTCTGAGGAGAATAGCACTACGAGCAGCTACCAGGGAATCTGCCCGGCGCTCAACACTCAGGGGAAGAGTGAGACAAATATACAATCAGACAGTAACTGGTACCATCAGAATTGAAACTCTTCACTTGCTGCTGAAAATGGGGACGAAGTGCTTCTGGGGGTATCCTGAGAGCTGTGATACTGATTCAATATTCAACATTCAACACTAAATTATTCAGTCTCAGAAAGGGAAAAGATAAGTGGAAGCTGCCACTAGGGATGCCATTACATCTGAGTCTGAGACATTACTTAACATTTCCTTGTGGGTTCCGGGGTCTCACTGTGGGGAAAACAAGAACAGACCCACTGCCTCCCCAACAAGCATGTGGACAAACCACCAGAACTTTCTGCCGCAGTCTCAATTTGGAGACTGCGACGACGACGATTACATAACAATCGAGATTCAAGAATAGCCAGTCATTCCTGACATACTGATTGGGTCTGAAAACAATTATTGTACCCCCAAAAAAATGCATACAATAAAATAATATATATATATATATATATATTTTTTTTTTTTTAAAATACAAACACAGTTTCTTCGTTGTATGGAAGGATCATGGTAATTTGACATTTATTTGTAGAGAAACAAAAATGAGTATTCAAACAGCAACAGTGATATCAACTTTTAAAAACTGAAAGAGATCAGCAGTTTTCTGCTTGCATTGTTGACTGTAGCCTTGTAAGATAATGATAATATTAGCAGCTGAGAATAAATACTTGTAACTTCATGGTAAGTTTTATGATCAACTGCATTAGTAATAGAAGAAAGATTTTAATACCATGATAAATCTTCAGTAAGTAAGAACAAAGTTTTTAGATGTACTAAAAATTAAGAACACAGATTTAAGACAGATCCAGAAACATATCTTCAAAAAATTATTTTATCAGCAGGAACAAGTGAAATGCTAAAATCACATGTATTCAAGGAAATACAATTTGTTTATTATTATCTACATTTATAGAGCACCTTGGCATTACAAAACATGCTTGCAACATCTAAGCCAGATACCAACAACAGTACTAATGGTGTGAAAAAGGTCAAATATTTGTTCTATACAAAATGCAACCTGGAACATGAAAATGAAACAAAAAACATCATGCAAACGTTGCTTAAAAAAAAAAACACACTCAAATGAGGAAAACACAGAAATTAAATGTGATTAAAACAAGAAAAATCTGCAAGGACCTTCAAAAAACAATTGCAAGAATATAAGAAAACAGATGCATGAATATGATAAAGACAATTCAACAAAGAATACGATGAAACAACTATAATTAACAATATCAGAACCCCAAAAAAATATAAATCAGCATGCTTGTATGTTAGTAGGACCCACAAGGGAAAACAAAGAATAGTACCACTTTAACCTACCATGCATGCCCTAAGAGGCAACTAAGGAACTGGCTACCTCTTCCCATAAAAAAAACCGCCACATCCAACCAACCACGAACATAGCTAAAAAAAATGGAAAAGAAAATATTATATGATTAGCATTGTGGGGTTATGCAAAATAAAATGGAACCGATCAGACAAAATAAAATGGAACCGATCAGACAAAATAAAATGAAACCGATCAGACAAAATAAAATGGAACCGATCAGACAAAATAAAATGGAACCGATCAGACAAAATAAAATGGAACCGATCAGACAAAATAAAATGGAACCGATCCGACAAAATAAAATGGAACCGATCAGACAAAATAAAATGGAACCGATCAGACAAAATAAAATGGAACCGATCAGACAAAATAAAATGGAACTGATCAGACAAAATAAAAAGGTTTCAAACACTGATAAAACAGTCTTGTCCATACAAGAACAAAAATGGCCCTCATGGTAAAAGAGTGGCACTTATATCCTATTTAAAGATAATGTACCAATAAAGTGAGATTACTGAGTGAGTTCTAGAAGAATTTTGGCGCGTTTCCAGACGACAGTGCAATAGGGAGTCATTAAAATCACAGCAATGAAAAGTGTAACTAAGCAAGACCTGCTTTTATCAAACAAAGCAAAAAACAAAACAAAAGTCATCCCCAATCAGATAAGATAGGATTCCAGGACCACTGTTGCAATCACAACATTCTGAATCACAGAACAGAATGTAAATGTGATTCAATATTTTCAAACTAATAAGGAGGAAACTACTAGGAAAACATTGTATGTGAAGTTAAGTAGTTAGGCAAGCTTCCAGCATTCACTGCAGACAGGTCGCCCTCATAAGTGCTCCCTTCCTATGCCTATGGAAATCACACAAAAGGTCCTACTCAGCAAAAAATGAATAATGCCAACACTGAAGGTCCCACACCAGAGTTGCAGCTCACTGTTGGTGCAAACGCTCAGTCATGAAAGCAGGCATTGCACCTGCAAAAGTAATCGCTATTCTGAATGCCTGGCCACACAGCATTTTAGCGCAGTCAACAATATGCAACACGCACAAAAAAGAACACTAATACATTCCACATGAAATCCACCACTCATAGTGTCATTCCAAGCACTCAGCTCAGTAGCTGGGTGATGGAACCTGCCAGTCCAGAAATGGGGAATTTGTTTCTAGCTAAACAAAGTACTATATGTAGTACAAGAAAAGCATCTGAATGCATGGTAAAAGAGTGGCACTAATGCTATCTTAAGAGAAATATGCCAATAAGGTGAGATTAGTTAGTGAGTTCTAGAAGAAAAGCATCTGACCACAAGGAGGTCTCTTTGAAAATTACATTAGGCATTACATGATCCCAGAAAAGATCAATAATTCAATATTGGCAACACATGAAGTGATGTAACACAGAGTCTTCATGAAGGAAAGCTAGCAGATATGTTAGAAATATGAACAGGTTTTGTAATCTTTTATTTTTTAAAACCAACTATACAACTACCATGTGTGGGTTTCAGCACCTCACTTGTGGGAATTTACAAAATAAACTCTGCACCCAAACAAGTATGTCGTGAATGACTACTAATTTAGAGTTGGCTGAAATCGGATTTGATGGGCCAAAATATGCAGACACTGCAGCTTACCTTAAAACCACAACACACCGTGCCATCCAACATTTTAAGAGCAAATACAGAAGATGAAGATAAAACTAGATGAATGAGACAACAAATATCACTAAATATAAATTATGAAAGAGCAGCTCAATGATCAGGGCTGGCTAGTGAGTAGGCCACACTCCAGACCCATTCACCAAACCAGATAAACGAAAGATGCAATGAAGAGATAGACTTTAAAATACAAATTTAGTACCAAGGTTAGAACATTTATATATGCATGTGATGACAACAAAACTCATCACCTGTTTGAATCACCACACCACTGTGAGGGCTGCAATATAGAGAATAGCAGATAAAGAGACGCAAAAACTGCACAAGTAAAAGTTGAATGGGAGTAGACCTTGAGGCAGACCAAGAAGACAGTGGAAAGATAATATACAGAAAAATCTACAAACACTTGGGAGTCACCAAGTGGAAAGAGAAGACCAAACACAAAGATGACTTCACTGAATTTCAAGAAATGCTAAAGAAGAATATGACTTTTTCTACCTCAAAAATATTATCGGTTGTAATCACTGTTCAGTGCTTTATGAGTTTGTGGTTATAGGAGTTTGAAAACAGATAAAAGTGACTGTTGTAATCATCCAGTATTTCGCACACTGATGGTGTGAAAATTACAAAATTTTTCACTTAGAGATCATCATCATCATCATCATCATCATCATGTACCCTGCCAACAATGCGTCTCCACAGATCACGATCACTGGTTGACTGGAACAGCTCTCTTGATGATGTCCCTCCATGCCATCGTTTCAGCCCATCCAGCATCATCTCTCTTGGTCTGCCTCTACCCCTTTTTCCACTGATCTTTCCAGTTGTCACGATGTTCTCCAATATCTCTCTTCTCATTATGTGGCCAAAGAACAGTGTTTGTCTCTTTCTTATTGTTGTATTTAGAGATCTACTTTTATTAGCCTCTTTCAAGCAATCGTTGTTAGTTACTCAGGCCGTCCAAGGTATTCATAACATTCGTCTCAGAAACCACATCTCTGTTGCTTCCAAATTCTTCCTAATTTGTTCAGTTACATTCCACGATTCGTTGCCATACAGCAACAGGTTCTATGTAACATTTAGCACCCTCTTTCTGTAATTAAATGAGAGCTATTTATTGCATAAGATATTTTGCACTTAGAGATAGTTTATTTAAAAAAAAAAAAACTATAAAATATATTGTGATATCAATGTTCATAATGATAGCATCATAGTTTTAAATTATAGCAGTGACAATGTTCAGAAAATATATTGACAATTTAGCATTGTTCATAATCGTGTGAAAATGTAGCAAAATATGTGTCAATTATGATAAACATAATGACGTAAATGCTAAGTATATGTAATGTAAAAAATTTTTTACGTACATGTTAGACAGTGTCAGTATTTTATTTTACAGAAAGAGAATAAAAACATAAAACAACTCAATGAACGTATCATATTTGTAAATAAAATGCAAAAGAAGTACCCAGAAAAGATAACACCCCAAAAATAAATGCTGAACTTAATAATATCAGGACAAGAAAAAAAAATATTCAGCTGACAGTAAAAACGGACGTCTTAAGAACATTTATGACAGTTCCATTTAAAGGCTTTTAACGGCAAGGATATCTCACACACAGCATAACACAACCAAAGCTCCTGTGATGACCCTTCAGAGATCTTTGAAACATCTGCACTTGAGAGCCAAAGGAATAAATCTGGTGTCAAACCCACAAACAACCTTTTGAGCAAGAGGCAAACATCTTAATGGCTTCGCCTGGAGATCACTAGATTTGTTACTTAATTACTGCCACTGTTATATTAAAAAATAAAAGATGTACGTGCCCAGGGCCACCCAGTGGCTCAGAAAATCTAGGCCCGACCACTTGTCCAGTGTATGCCACATTGTGTAACCCTGGAAAGACAGTTCATAATGACTACAAGTACATATACAAACAAACAATATATATATTTATAGATAGACAGACATATAGATAGATAGATATATAGAAAGATAGATAGGGACAGATAGAAAATAAAAATATATACAAATAACAATTGTCTTATCAATGACTAAAACAAGAATATTAACCCTAAGCCTAAGCCTAAGCCCCCAAGTAGAGAAGTCATGTTCAATTGTACATGTGAGCATCTCCCCCCCCCCCCCTTTCCGTTTCCAAGTCACTGTCTGTGATCAGTGAACTCATTTCTGATATCAGCTCCATTAAAAAGTCTGTTTTTCAGAGACAGATCACGATATCCCTTTCTCATTCAAATATCCCTCTCCCAGAGGCTGAGTACAATATTCCGTCCCCCTTTCTCATTCAAATATCCCTCTCCCAGAGGCTGAGTACAATATTCCGTCCCCCTTTCTCATTCAAATATCCCTCTCCCAGAGGCTGAGTACAATATTCCGTCCCCCTTTCTCATTGAAATATCCCTCTCCCAGAGGCTGAGTACAATATTCCGTCCCCCTTTCTCAGGGACAAAGTCTAGTGCCTGCCTCACAGAAACAAATAATATTTATTAATATTTTTGGGCACAATGGTTGGGAGAGGACAGTAATGGAAGGTATGGTTCTTGGAAAAGGAAACAGTGGTAACATGACAGTGGACAAAGGATTCCAAGGTGACCTTGGACATGTTCACAAGGTGAGAAAGTTGGCAGGGGGACTGCATGGCTTTCCAGCATGTCATGTTGAGGGCAACAATCTGTAATGGGGACACATACATGAAGATGATGATGATGAGTTGCTTGTCCTGTACAGAAATTTGCCCTCATAGTGGTCTTTCAAATTATGGACAGTGTGATGACCTTGCTTTGCATGGTGGCCCACGGTTACAGCAAGCCGGGCAGAAAACCCACGCAAGGGACGACGACACAGGATACTCGGGCTGGAGGGATGAAGAGTAAAAGCCCTGAGTATCCTCTTTTGGTCAGCTGTGTACAAGAGTTTGAGGAAGAGGGTTGTGAAGTAGTCAATGTTGCTTAACTGAAGTGTGAATGATTATTGTAGGATTGTTGTGGAAGTTCGTAGCAATGGTTGAGACTGAATAAACTGTGATGGAATAGAGTGGAAGAATCGGTAGGAATACACTGGCAGAATTTACAGCAGAACCTGTGTGCCATGCTGTGAAAACCCTAGACTAGAAGCCACTACAGTATCTAGCAATATTTAAAGTGCCAGTGTCATTGCAGACAGTTAGTGAAAATTTTGGGGAAGTGGCAGAAATGTGGTTTTATCCACAAATCATGCAAAACAAGTAAAGATGCCATGATAGAAATAAACTCATCTCTACAGAAAGATTCCACATTCTCTGGTCACGTCATGAGATGTAGAAAAATGGAATACATCATGATGGTAGGAAAGCTGGAGTGGAAGAGATACAGTCGGAGAAGATGCTAGAGAGAACTTTTGTGTTTCAAATGACTGAAAATGCATGAGATGGAAGGCTATGGATACATGACCACCATCATATATTTTGTACTACATGAAGAACATTCTTTATAGATTTATCTCTATATTAAATTAACTATTAGCTATAATTACCTATCAAACAAGGCATGATTAAACAAAAACCATTCTCATAATCTTTACTAAAAAATATATGAAATGAGTGTGGGGGGGTCTCCGTGGTGATCAAGCCGTTTGCCTTGTTCTCTGAAGGTCATGGCTTGTTTCACAGCTGCCACCGGAGTTTGTGCTCTGAGTTATGCTTTTGGCAGGCCGCTATTCCGAGCCATATGGGATAAAACCTGGCGCAATGAGATCTTCTCGACTTTAATCTTTAATCCTTTATGAAAGGCGAGTGGCAGATTTAAACACATCAACTGCTGGGAAGCAAGCATGCACAAGGGATAATCAGTAGAAGTCACTGTAGACATTTAAACACGCATCCATCTGCTTGCGAAGATGACTGTCCGCAAAGGATTTTGTGCTTTCCACCATTTGGTCACGGTTGTCTTGATGTTCCCGACTATAGGCATCACCATTCTTTGAAAGCCCTTTTTTTAAGGATCCATTCTTTCCTTCCAAAATGGAGCTCGAGAAACCACAGTGTCGGCGTCTATGGCTTAGGTCTTGTGAACGCCCTTTGTAATGCTAGGTTGCTGGATTTGATCCCAGCTGCAGGCCTTGCGTTGGTTTGAACAGTGGTATCGAGAAGCCGACCGTCCATAAAGCAATGGCAAACTACTGGACATAATTTTGCCTAGAAAAACTGCAACAGCCAAAAAAAAATGCTGGGATTGGTTCTGCAATGTCCTGTAAAGGATACTTAACTAACTAACCCACACAGTGAAGATATAAAAAGGTTAGTTGCTTATCCTTTGCAGAACCAACCTCAACAGCCCCTGGCTGTTTTGTGGTTTTTCTAGGGAAAATTACATCCAGTAGTTTGCCATTGCTTTCTAGACGGTCAGCTTTCTTGATACCACTATCGAAACCAATGCAAGGCGCATGGCCCGCAGCTGGGATTGAACCCGGCATTACGAAGCGTTCGCATCGACTTAGCCACAGAGCCGACGAAGATAAAAAAAACAGGATCCAAAAATATTGCCCAAGTTTGTATGCTTACTTTGTCTTCTTCGTCACTGCTGTCGAACATCAATCCTAGGTAAGCTAAATGAAATACTGTTAATGCTCCAAAACATACATTTGTTACAATCACCAGAGGATGTCTCTGAAAATACAAGAAGGACATGTTATAAACATGTGCAAAATCTCAACATAAACAACATTTTCAAATACTGATGTAATTTTAGTGTTTCTTGTAATGTTGCTAAACTTAACACACTTTTATTAACCAGATTCATTGTGTTCGCATTATGAAAAAAGTCGCGGATCATAAGTTAATGGGAAAGATCTTAGAATTATAATTATATATATATATATATATATATATATATATATATATATATATATATATAAACAATTTAAAGGTCTTTCTTGTCAACTTATGATCCACAATTTGGCCGAAGCTTTAACAATTAAAATCAATAACCCAATTCTGTGTAAGCAGAGGAAATTTATAGTAAATATGAAGTTACCCTGGTTAAGTCACGTGACTACGGTGAACTTCGGGCGGCCAAAACACACCACGATGTGTCGAAAGAAACTTATTCACATTTCAGTTGGATTTATTCAGTTTTTGTGCTTCATTTTATGTTGACGTAACTCTGTAGTAACGCACCTGACGAGATACAGCTCAATATGCCTGGTAATAAATTGTGCAATTTACTGTTTGTGTCTGCATTATTTAAATGTTGTGGACGTTATCATAAATGATATCACTGTACCTTGGGCATTCACAGGCATGCTCAGCCCAAGGTTGTTCTGTTATTCCCATGAGACCTTGGTTATGTCATCAGGGGTTACTCTCAGGTCATGAAATCATGCTAGCTTGTAAAATTTGTTTTACATAGGGAAAACAGATCTGGAGACATTACTCACACCTGTTGTTTAACTGACAAGCAGTAACCAAGTTCACCATCAATATTTATGGAGTGTGTTGTTTCAAAAATTTATCTCTGATGTTACCTTTTCACTTTATTCCTTAGGCTCTGTGTCCTTCTCCTCTTTTGGTATTGTACTTAATGTGGCATCACGTGGGGTTCAGCACTTTATTTGTATGTCATTCACGATTTCATTTATGCAAATTATTTCTTCTATGATCTTATTCCTGAATTTATGTCTTCTAGTCACTCCCACAGTTTTCTCAGACATCTTATCTTTATAGTTGCTAAATTTAACACACTTTTATTAGCCAGATTCATTATGCTCGCATGACGAAAATAGTCATGGATCATAATTTCATGCAAAGACCTTGCACACACGCACACACACACATATATATATACACAGAGACAGATATATATATTATAATATAGAGAGAGATATATCTATATATATATATATATAATATATTGAATAGTTGTGGATCATAATTTCATAGGAAAGAACTCATAATTGTTTTATATACTTTTTAGACTAAACGACACTTTGAGGGTGATGTGGTCAGCATTACGCCAGCCACCTTTACCACCCAGGACTGTATCTGGTACCCACTCAAGGCTGAGTCGGCCTAGGAGCCAAAGTGATTTTTGAAAAAAAAAGTACGGCCCCTGTCAAGACCCGAACCCACGACCTTCTGATCCGCAGGCAAGCGTCTAGCCGCTAGCCCACGGAGAAATCATTTGCATATATTAAAATGCTGAATTACACACAAATAAAGTGCTTGACCCGCTTGATGCCACATTATGTGCTACACCAAAATAGGAGCAGGACACAGAGCCTAAGGATCATCAAGAAAAAGATGAAAAAGTCACATCAGAGACATCCAAAGCAGTTTAAAAAGTGAACAAAACAAAAAAGAAGAAGTAAATTTAAAATAAAACTCACACTTGTATATTTGTGATCACATTTCTCCTTACACCTCTTGGCTTGAATGCAAGCATCAAATATTTGTGAAAGACGTCGTCTGAACACTGCAATGTAAATAAATAGATACAGTTTATTTTATCAATCATCGTGCTTATGAATAATGTGGCAGAAGCTAGAAAAAAAGGAAAAAGGAGGGAGGAATAGACCATTTGCTCATTAACAAAACAGTAAATTTTCTATTTTGGTCCCAAACAATGCAGGATGTGTTACTGAATATTTCCCACATGACTCAAACATCACATCAAGTGTCTTCTTATATATAAGTTTCGGTCAGCATATACCAAATAAATCTGGCAGTCACTCAGTTTTCCTTCTTACAACACAGCAAGTGGTTGGAGTTTTTGTGGCAATGTGTAATGAAAAATATGATTTTTGAATAAAACCTTATAGGACCAAAAGACTTAAGGATCTGCTGAGATCTAAGGTGCTGGTGCATATATCACAGCCTGGCTGTTACCCACAAAACAACATGCCAACCTCCCTTTTTTTGAGTGAACACACAGAGGAAGAAGATAAATATGAGCATTCATGGTTCTCTATTTCACCTATTCAAGAAAGTCTAAGATTAGGGCACAAGGTCACCTGTGAGAGCAATGTATGAGCATGAGCATGTAAAATGGAACAACGTTCAGAGCTATTAATTTTCAATAAGAATGTTGAATTAAGAATCAACATCACAGCACTCGAGGTACACCCATAAGCGCTCCATCCCCATTTTCAGCAGCAAGCGAAGAGTTCCAATTCTGATGGTACCAGTAACAGTCTGACTGTATATCTGACTCACCCTTCCCTTGAGTTGTGAGAGCCGGCCAGATTCCCTGATAACTCACTGCAGTGCCATTCTCCTCAGACGACAAAGATCTATTTGTGCCTCCACACTAGTCACTCATTCCTAAAGGGCCCTTGATACACCTAGCTTGTCATACATCAGTTCACCACTGAGTGGTGCAGAACCGGCCAGTCTATCTGCCTGCTCATTTTCCAACACACAGGCATGACCTGGAGAAAATATCCAAAAGGACACTAAGTAGGCGGCACCTCTGAAGTGATGCTTGCCACTCTGCACGGAGCATGCCTATCTATGGGCTAACAGACATGGTGATGGTCACTGAAAGGGTTCACTTATCTGTATGGGGCAGCTAATTTTATAACAGTTTTGTGCTATCGCCATTAATGGTTGTTAATTTTCTACCTTACAGAGTTCATCCTGTTACAGAGGCAAGCGGAGTTGACCCATAGAGAAACTAGTGGAAGGCATAGAAAACCATCATTATGCACTCTTCCTATGTTATGAATAACAGATGTATAATTAAATACCATAAATAAGTTTAGTTAATTAGTTGCTGCAGACGGGTCACCCCACAGCTGTAGCATTCCTCTGCCAATGCAACAGCTGTTCTGTTCCTGTGCCAATAGGACAGCTGTTCTGTTCCTTTGCCAATGGAGCAGCTGTTTCATTCCTGCACCAATAACAATCATACAAAATGTCCACTTTCCCACTTGAAAACTAGTGAAAAAAATATCAGCCCCAGCAAAATAATAAAGCTTGCACACTGATCGCAGAAACAGTCAATAAAAAAAGGACACACCGTTTTGAACGTAAGCAGCCACCTGCCATTTTAGTGCAGTCACGACAGCACAACAGAAAAAGAAAACATTCCACATGAAATTCACAGCTCACTTTTGCAGAGCGTTAGTGGTCAAGTGACTGTCAGCCATTTTGGGCTGGAAGAATGAGAAGACATTCTGGTTACATTTTCAAAGGTCAGGCAATGACTTCTTCCCATCAAATACCTATGTAACAACTCTATGGGAACTGAGTTGCAGAACTCTCCTTTCCCTGCAGACACAAGACATCCTCGAGAAATTTGATGGATACACAAACACAGACTCAATGCAGTCAATGCCAAACATACAGTTCTAAACTACAATTTCAAATCCACGTGCCCATACTTAAAAACAACTCTGAAAAAAAAAAAATGTTAATTCATTTTTCAACATTCACAGTCTAGTTTAAAGCTCACCAAATTCAGTATATGAATAAAAGCCCAAAGAGAAGAGAACTGCAGCCAGCTGAAAATTCAGGCCCTGAAGAAAAAAAAAGAATTAAAAAAGAGATATATGAAAAGTAAAAAGTTGGTGTGGAGGTGACTGGGTATATATGCATGTGAGTGTATCATCAAGTGCTTTTAGAAACGACACTGGCATTTTTTTCATTTAGTAATGTTCTCACCTAAGACAAAACCTGCCAGGGACTCAAATTTGACAAACTGCAAGACAGTCGTAGCAGTTTCTCAGGATGGCCTAATGCAGAAACACCCAAGTCTTCTACCTGTTGTTTGAAGAGTTGAGGTTGGAACCAAGTCATCAACAGTCCCAGTTTTCAAGTCACAGAAGAATCTTGTACCTTGCAGTGTCTTGGAAGAGAGCCCATGTGTATGTAGAGGCTCTTCTCTCTACACTTTTTAATGTCTCTGCTTTAGCGATCTCTATTGTTGCTTTTCTGCCTATGGTATCTATTCCGGGTCATTTCACGTTCCCTTATATTTTTCTTCTGTCCTTTCCAGGTCTCTTTAGGTCGTCCACTTTTCCTTTTTTCCATATGTCGTCCACCAGAGAGCTGTTTTTTGCCAAAGTGTCACAAGGTGTTCTACAAATGTGACCAAGCCATCTCCAGCTTCTTCCTTTGTCACCATTTGCGTGTGATAAATGTTTTGTTTTCCTCCTCAACTCTTTATTTCTGATCCTGTTTGACCAAAATGTGGGCAGGATTCTTTTTTTGACATTCATGAAAAGTGTCTCAAATTGACGGGTAATTTCTACAGTAATTTTCTAACATTCACTGTTGTATAATAGTATTTCAAAAATTTTACTCTTGTATAATCTAAGTTTTGTCTTCACACTCAGTTCCTTTGGCTTTCATATGTTGCTAAGCATGACAAATGCTTGGTTTTATTGTTTTTGTGAAATTACATCATTTTTGGAATCCCAATCCGAGGTATATAAATTCTTCAATTTCTTCTATTACTTCATCCTTTAAGATAACTCGATTTTCTGTTTTCTGATTACTTTTCATTACTTCACTTTATCTGTTATTTATCTGCATCCTTTCTTAACAGCCACTGTTGAAAGTCTTCCAATCTTTTCTTGAGCATCCACGTAGCAGCTTATAAGACTGATGTCATCTATATAGTTCAAATCCTCTAAAACAGTGGCTCTCAACCTTACTAATGCTGCGACCCTTTATTACAGTTCCTTCATGTTGTGGTGACCCCCAAATAGTTTTTTTTCCTTCATAACTTCAATGAATATGTGTTTTCCGATGGTCTTAGGAGACCCCTGTAAAAAGGTAGTTTGACCCCCCACCCCCACGCCCCCAAAAGTGTCGCGACTGGCAGGTTGTTGAGAACTGCTGCTCTAAAACCAAAGTTAATAGCCAGGTTGCATAAAAAGAGTAAAAGTTCAGCATCCATGCCTACCTCCTGTGCCAACAAACAAACTTTTTGTTGTATGATCATCACAGACTAGTTTGCATTGAAATTCTAAGAGAATGTCAACATACTTACATGCAGCAGAGAACTTGCAGCGTAGGTTAAGATTACTGCTAAAAATGTTCCATGTGGCCGCACCGACTTAAACACATCTGTAGAAAACAAAACATATTCCAGTACCATTTACTTAGTCTAAGCACAGACCCGCCATTTTAAAGTTTGTTGTGTATCCTTTACAGGATGATGCAAAAACAACCACAGCATTTGTTTTAGGCTGTTTAGTAAAACTGGGTCATTTGTATGCTCATAAATTTGCCATTGCTTTCTGAATGATCAGCTCTTGATACTGTTGCTTAAATCAATACAAAAAGTCTACTGCCATATCACCCACAGCTGAAGCCAAACCAGGTATCTTGGAATTACGAACTGCGTCGTATGCAAGGCATAAACCAACAATGCCAACCAAACAAGCCAGCTGTAAACAAAAATCTGCCAGTATCTGGAGATTGTCCTTAGACTTCCGTCCGTGTTGGCAAGCAAGCATATTAATCACAATGCCACATTGGCCAGCTCATTTAATTTCACTAGGCCACTGCTTTATCTTCTTCTTCTTCACGCGCGGACACCGGCTGTAAACTGTGGCAGAAGGTTTTGGTTCTTCATCCACCTCTAGACTTTAAATCTTGTTCCAGAACCTGAGTTCTGCGTGCACATCCATTTCACAGATCGCGCTTATTTGTATGCAGACTGTTGGTTTTTGTTTCTCAGGCAGACGCACTCCGACCAAAGAAAATCTCCATTTAGTCGACTCACACTAAATGCTTGGGGGAGGTCTATCATTTTCTATCCCCACAACTGGGCCCTGCAACCCAAACAGAGAGGCCACTGTTTTAAGAAATATAAGAAGTGGTACCTAAAACATATTTCAGAGATATAGTGATCTTTGCTGTCATCTTTCTTTTCTCCAATAAGCGCACACAGCAAAACAAAAGGGTCTGGACTTTCACAAGGAAGATTTAAAAAAAAAAAAAAACAACAATCAACCAACAGGGATATGCTAAACAAACACAGATATGATATACAACTAAGGCAAGAATAAATTATCCATTCCCCTCCCCACCACACACAAATGCACACGCACATATGATATGGATTCAAACCCAAGATCTTAATGCCGGTAAGCATGCGTCTAGCCACTATGTGACCACAGCTCCCTTAATCAATTGTCGTATTATAATACTGGAGCACTGGGATATGAATAAAAGAACAACAACAACAAATTAATACGTTTCAAATTCAGATTTCACTGAGGATGGTCTTACATGTTTTCAGCCAATAGTGCATGGGCAGGTTCCAGTTGGTCACCACCTCTACCAGAGACCGAGGAAGTTCAATGTGTTGTGGTCTTACTACACTCCTATGTAATGAGTAAGAAAGTCACACACAAAAGTCAAAATGATATAAGTATCTTAAATTACACAAGTGTTTTTACATTTACCACTTTATAGGGAAGAGACTGCAAGCTATCTTCTTAAAAAAATACTTAGCCACAGATAAGAAATAATTCATAATCTGTTTAAATCACCATTGATCACTGGCATCATGAGAACTAATAGACTGAAATGGTTGGGGCACATTGAAAGAATGTCAGATGACAGAGAAGTAAAAACTATATACACAAGGGAGAGGAATGGTCGTAGACCACGAGGCAGACCAAGAAGACAATGGAGAGATAATATCCAGACAGACCAGCAAACACCTGGTGTCACCAAGAGGAAAGAGAAGGCCAGCCAGAGAGATGAATGGAGGCGGGTGATATCTGCAGCAATGAACCTCAAGGGTTCGGAATGCTGAAGAAGACAGATAAGAGAAATGTCTGGACAACCATTGGTATCACCAGTTATAAAACAAAGAAAATGGTGCTATATTGTGACATATAATGTTCCAAGAGGGACGATGATGATGATGATATGCGGATGGGAGCAACAGCAGCACAGTGGCTAGATGCTTGCCTGACCGCCTAAAGGTCAGGGGTTTGAATCTGTATCTGGGAACAATTTTATAGAATGCACCCAGGTCGAACCACAGGTAACTAGCTAGTTCATCGACAGATTATCCTCACTGCACATCAGACAAGTCCATAAGCACTGGGACCCAATCTCTGTGTGTGGAGACTGATAACACCAGTTCTGTACTGGTTTACTATTCTTTTTTGACTACCTGTATAGTGTTCATGAATGGCAGTACCACTTTTGACCTGAAGTTCTTGTAATCTTTTGAATGTTGTTGACTCAGCATCGTCTCCTGAATCATCAACTCATCCTACCTCTTTGAGAGCATTGAGAAAACCAGCCCCTTCCACTGCTTATGCAATACCTACCACGGCCCTGCCAGCAAGCCAATCCACTCATTCCTTCCCTCTTACCCCAGAGTATCCTGGCACAAAAATAAACCACTGGTATTGATCTGATAAGCAAATGTGGACCGCATGATGTTGACTACATCACTCATTAGATGCTGATTAGTCAAGTTAGTCTTTACTCTTGAGCCTAGGGTGACGCATACAGCAGAGGTCACAGCTCTCCATGTCTGGCGGTTCGTTGTTTTAGGTCTTGGATATTCATTAGGCCCATGACTGAGCCTTCCCTGATGATGGTTCCACACAGAGACTCTCTTGGTCTTCCCCGTTCTCTTTGTCCTTCCGGTGTTCATATGAGGACTTTGTGGAGGAGTCTGGTCTTATCCACTCTGAGTGCATGGCCGATGTACTTCCAACGGTGCTTTCTTATAAAATTGGATGCTTCAGGTCAAAAATGGACGCTAGGCACGGCCACTTTTTTTTTAAAGCCATGGCAAATGTTTGTTTTTTGGCCTAAACTCACAACCATATTTTTGCTCCATTTGTAGACTGGAAGGATATAGTTTCGTCGCCCAGCTTCTGAGTTGAGTGCATGGCGTGCCACTGTGAGCTATGTGTGTTTTTTGTTGGCACAGGAGCAGAGCAACTATGGGGTGACCCGTTTGCTATGAAGCAGAAACTAGGATTACCAGATTACCAGATTTATAAAATTGGATACATTGTCTTGTTTGGTCTCTTGTCTTATTTGTGTAATAGTCTATGCTGATTGGGGAGTCACCATGATGTAGCGGCTAGACGCTTACCTGCAGAGCGGAAGGTCATGGGTTCGGATCCTGACGGAGCCAGACATTTTTTCATAAATGACCTGGGCTCCCAAGTCGGCCCAGCCTTGAGTGGATAACAGTTGCAGTTCTGGGAAGTAAAGGCCGCTGGCGTGATGCTGACCACATAACCCACCAAGTGCCGATTGGTGTATAAAATATAGGTCTAGCCCTATATGTCCAATACGTCTAAAGGTGTGAAAAAAGGTCTTTTACCTTACTATGCTGATTAGTCCATACCAAAAAAATGTTTTTCTGGCTCTACTTACCTGTTGCAACAATAGGATGAATATGATCCTTACTTAGCATATATATATATATATATATATATATATATATATATATATATATATATATATATATATACATATATTTCAATACATAGGGATAATAATAATAAATGTAAAATGAAGTAGTAAATATTTGAATTTGCTGCACTGACCACTGGAAAGAAGATCCTTCCTCCGGTGTGATCCCGCTGAGTGTTGCTGTTGCATCTGAGAGAAAACTAATGAAGTAGTGGCTAAACCTGAAAGACTGTGCATCACGGTACGCCAGCAGCCATCTGAAAATAGATTTGTGAACTTTGATGGCGTGTAGTTGGGAGAGGAGTGTTGAACTGAACTGTGATGGAATCTACAGGGGAAAGGAGTGTTAAACTGAACTGTGATGGAATGTACTGGGGAGACAGAACTTTTGATGAAAGGTACTGGGGAAAGGAGTGGTGAGCTGAACTTTGATGAAATGTACTGGGGGAAAGAAGTGCTGAACAAACAGACAAAACCATTACATGTGCATTTACAACATGCAGAGACTGACTAGAGAAACAAACATGTCTTAGGGTGCTGTGAAGGCAAGATAGAAACTGCATGAGGCTCACTATCAATCAATCAGTCAGGTGCCATTTCCACAATGAAGACTGGCTGCAATGGATCTCCACCCTGATTGTATCAGTGTATCCATCCTGGGATGTTATTCCCTCTTTTGAATCACTGTTTACCTCTTCCTCCATTTACTGTAATTTTCCCCTCGAGTATGATGATCATAGGTGTTACCTCATTCACCCTGGTAATACAATCTTTTAGGCTGCTGTTCCTCCAATCTTGATGTTATCCAGTTAGTATCACTAGCAGTATATCTCTTGCTTGCTTGCCTTTCACCTTTCTCTCCTGAATGGTTTTTATAACAGTGTTATTATCCTTGATATAGCTGAAATATTTCTCTTTCATTCCCACCCAGTCTTTTCAGAATTTCTGTATTTCAGGTGTTGCTGTTTGCAGTAGTCGAGATGTTGCCTTATTTGTGTGGTGCCCTCTTTGTCCCTTTATCTCCAGGAGTTGCCCCCGGAGAACCCCCTTTAGGGCAACCCTATGTAGAATGGTCAGCCCTCAAGGGTAGGCAGGGGCAGATCATATGCATTCCCTGCCATCCCAGGAGGCTTCCATAAATGCAGAGGCGACACATGACGCTCTGGTTCTGGGCTCACCCAAGGAATCGTCACATCCTGCACATGAATGCCTAAACTCCCAACCGTATACTGAGCTTGCTGCTCCACACCAGCTGCGCCCTCCGGAGATCAGCGGGGAGCAGCCCGCAAGTCCAGGACTTTTGTGACCACACAAATAGGTACTTTCGTCTTCATCGCACATTACACACCTTTAACGTTGTTTAAACTGTGCCCTTAGCACAACAGAATGTTAGAGCATGCGTCAGGCATGGCTTTACCAATTTGGTTCAACACTCCGGCGAGTGGGGCCAGTGGATACAGGCATTTGGACTTGTTCGTGTGCCGTAAGATCTGTCTTTGTCAGATATTATTGCCTAGCCAGCAGATGAATAATTGCTGTCGTGGTGTACCTCAGCGCGGTGGCGACGACGCTGAGGGTTGTCAGAGGATGTATGTAGGTAGGATCGTACTGCAAGAAATCACCCACAGGAGATGTTACTCGTCTTGGCTGCAGGTAAATCTTGGTCAAGGGTTGAGTCTCAGCAGCACCCATTAACTCCACAGACCTTTAACCAAGAGATGTCATTCAGTGGTGCAGTTGGCAAGCAGAATTTACTCATGTTCCAAATGATTTGTGATAGACTTTTTCACCCATGCCTTTGAGGGCGGGCTGGTGAGAGCCAGAAAGGATACTATACCTCTGGGGACCACCAACTCTGAGATCCCCTACCATCTTTATTAATGCTCATTTGAGAATTTATCCGAGATCCCCTACCATCTCTGTTAATGCTCATTTGAGACATTATCCGTGGCGCACGATGGGGATGTGCAGCAGGAGTCTTGCATGAGGTTCCGTAAAACCATAACAATAAAGGGTTGGCGCCCGAGTGAGGTACGGAGTATCTCCTTATCCACACCACATCAGACTGAACTTTCCCTCATGCTGTGACCGAAATCACCACGCCACGTTTGAGATTCAACACTGAGGGGAAAAAGTGATCGGGGGATCTGCCCGACATTCAACACTGAGGGGAAAAGGTGACCAGGAAATCTGCCCGACACTCAACACCGAGGGGAAAAGGTGACTGGGGGATCTGTCCATTTCTCAAGACTGAGGGGAAAAGCACAGTCAGCTTGTTACTGATACTGGCTGCTAAAGTGAGCAGAGAGAACTCAGCTCAGCTCAATATCTCTCGAGACATTAAACATTTTTTACTGTTGTCAATACTTTTGCCCGTTTCTATTCTCTTTATTTCTTTCTAATTATCTCATATTACATGTCCAACAAAGGAGAAACAACACTTGTTCTAATTTTCCATCATCTGTGAAGTTTTTCTCTCCTTTCCACTGTTTCTTCTTCTTCTTTATTCACTTGAAATAAATTATCTATATCTGCCATGCTGTCTCTAGTATGAACTTCACTGTCTTTTGTAATTCACTTAGTGGACCCTAAAGTGTGGCTTCAACCAGTATCTCTCTTGGCCAGAAGTTTTGCCTGGAAATGTTGTATTTTGGACAGTCTTGGAGGATGTGATCAGCTGTCTTGGGTGCCAGTCCACAGGTACGCATGGCTGATTCGCCAATCTTATCGTTTGTGTACATGTGCTTTCCACTGCTAATAAACATAGTATGTTTTGCTGTTGTTATTATTAATAACAACATATATTCAGCATTAAATCTATTTACATACTTTGCTAGGTCGTGCAGCTTCTGCTCAATTTCTGCTAATAATACTTCGCCATCAGCAGATCTTAGGAGACTCAATAAATTTCTACTTTAGTCCTTTATCTGTGCATGGCAACTATTGCAGCACTCGGTAAATTACAATATGACATGCACCCTTTCAAGAGTGAAAAAAAGAAGAAAAAGGGAAGAGGAGTTGAAGAAGAAGAAATCAGCAATATTTAACATGTTTTACCATTGACAAATGCCTACCTCCAAACGTTGTCTAGCATAAGCCAGTTTGTCAAACAATTTGAGTGAACAAAGCATACAAAGGCACAGGCAGTTGTGGTGAAAACTTTTAGTATCGCTGAGAGAGTCTGTAAGAATAAGGAAATAAACCACACACATGTCTTCAGTTAAAGTGAGTACTATGACAGATTAAATAAACTACATGGTTTCAGTGGTTAGTCGTTAGTCGAGGTTCCAACCTCACAGCAGACAGGTCGCACCCCAGCTGCTCCATTCCTGCGCCAGTGGAAATCATACAAAATATCCTTCACTGAGCTCATTTGAAAACTAGCGAAAAACCTGTCAGTCCTAGCACAAAGTTTGATGCAAAGTAAAAATGCATAAGGCAGCTATCAGATGTGTTAACACTAACAGTCTTACACCAGAACAGAAGCACACTGTAGGGGCAAATGGGTAAAAAACTGTCACTGCACACCCACAGAAGTAAATGACATTCTGAATGTAATCAGCCAACCACCATTTTTAGTACAGTCAACAACATGCCATGAGGAAAAAAAACATTCCACAAAATTTCCACAGCTCAGTGTCACACCAAGCATTCAACTCAGTAGCTAGATGACTCAGTGGTGAAGTGGTTAAGTTGTCTACTTTCAGCTCTGAAGTTTGACATTTTCCATTCAACCAATAAAGTTAACACATTCTTATCTAAATAATTCTTTACTTCACAGAAACTATTCTCTGGTTTCTTCTCAGGATGTGTTTAATGAAGCGTCATCTTCTCTATTATAACTGTTGATACTACTGGCTGCCTAACCATTTCTCTTTTTTTCTTCATTGCTTTTGAATTCAACCCATTTTATTTTCATCATTTTTCTCAGACACTTGTTTGTGAAAGCAATTAACTTTTGTTCCATGTCTTTAGTGGTTCTGCAACTTTAACTTACAAATGTTGAAACTGAAATAACAATAGAACTGAAAATATGTAACTTGGTTCTAAAACTATACAATTTAGAGTTCCATATTTTTGTTTTTTAATGCAAAGACTGAACAGCCTTAAAAGTCTATGGTTAAACACCAGCAAGGAGATAAAAATTAGAATTTTGAGAGCATGCATCTTCCCTGTGGCTACATAGGGATGCGAGTCGTGGACTATCTCTTAGCCCTTAAGAAAGAGAATAGGGGCTTTTGAGCTGAAATGCTATAGAAAGATTCTCAGAATAATCTTGGACAAAGAAGAGGAGAAATATTGACATCTTAAAAGATCTGAACATCAAGGAAGACTGGCTAATAAACAGCATCCTTTCTCAGAAGCTGAAATATTTTGGTCATATCAAGTGCCACAATGGATTGGAAAAAACTATAGCAGAAGGCATGATACCAGGAAGAAGAGCAGGGGCCGACCCACACCAACATGGGCACAGGATGTAAGTTACTCCTTGAGTATGAAAGTACATGAGGTGGGAGAACTGGCGAGAGACCGAGTTTCTTTCAGGCAGACTGTGATGAGAGCGACGTTCTGCAAAGGACCTGCTACATGATGATGATATTTTGTTTAAGATATTAAAAAGCTGCTGATGCCTTGTCAGTGTGTGTGTGTCATAATCTCTTTCCTTGTATTCCCCTTCACTATCAAATAGATTACCTAAATAAGTAAACTGATCTGTTTCTGTAATTACTTTCTTATCTGGGTCCCTTTTCCACGCCTTTAGGCGTATAGGGCATACAGGGCTAGATCTATACTTTTTTATTTACCTATCGGCACAAGATAGGTGATGTGGTAAGCATCATGCCGGCTGCCTTTACTTTCTGGGACTGCACCTGGTACCCACTCAAGGATGGGTCGACCTGGGAGTCAAGATTATTTTTTTTAAAGTCCGGCTCCGCCAGGGAGCGAACCCACGTCCCTCCGATTCGCACGCGAGCATCTAGCCCCTACGCTACGTGACTCCTTACTTTTTGTCTCTAGGGTTAATATAACTACTGTGAGTGACAGAAGACAGCTGAAACATTATATAATCACATTATCTTTGGAATGGCAAATGAACATATGGGCATTGTTTGGTACTGAAAGAGTTAGAGTGTTCAAACAAATCCAGAATAAAATAATTGAAAAAAAAATAAAAATAAAAAATAAACCAAGTTGAAATTAAATACTTACAAGAGGATTAGACTCTTTGTCTAGAATCTTGCAATACTGAGAGTAACTGATCCATGGACCAAATATGACGGTTCCCACGTTGAAACAGTAACCCATGTACTCTAGAACATTGGGAAGCTCCTGAATGGTGCCCTTGCCCACATCTACTGCAAGTGATATAACCTTCATCGAGAGAATGATCTGGGCACCTGGTTCACAGAGACATATCCACCATGTTCAGGTGTCACAGCACCTGGGGCACAGACATATATCTAGTTGGCTCAGGTGTAACAGCACCTGGCACACAAACACACACACATTAAAACATAAGCAACCTCATGTGGGTTCCTGGGTCCCATTGTAGGGGCAAACAAGAATAGACCCAAGGTTCCCCACCTACCCTAAGCATGTCATAAAAGTTGACTAATTAGGAGTGCTTCCTTGAAGCTAGAGTGCACCTGCCTCGGAGGTGCGGAACCAACAGTCTGCGTTTTAAAAAAAACCACACCTTTAAAACAGATGTGCACGCAAACTCAAGTTCTGGTTGAAGAGTGAAGTCCAAACGTTGATTAACAACCAGGACTTTTCACTGGAGTTTACAGTCAGTGAACGAGATAAAGAAACACAAACACCGTTTTAATTTTTTCCACAGATACATATCAATGTAAAGATCTAATTGACCCTGATTTACAAGAAGCGACCGTTTTTCCTGGCGTTCATCTCTTTGCCGGGTAGCAGTGGCATGTGAACAGCAGCAGCAGTTTTTTTTTTTTTTTATCAGAAAAGACCATTAGCTGGATCCCCAAACTCACATGGCACAAATCCCTTGCCCACACTGCACAAGAACTTTCCGTACCAGGATTGGCCTTATTAGCCGTCTGCACACTCCTAAACCTTTGTCTTCCTAGCGGATGAAAGGACTGGTCATCATCATTTGTGATGGAGGAACAACACAGGGTTTTATCATCATCACCATCTGTCACTTTTACCGTCAAGTATCATGGCAACTGTATCATAGCAACAAACAGCCGGTGGCCCACAGCTCAAAGGGTAGCACTGACTGTTATCTTCTTCTTAAAGCTCATCGGTTGTAGGCGGAAAGTTCTGGTGGTTTGTCCACTTGAGACTCTGGTCGTGTTCTATAACTTAAGTTCTGGGTGCACATCCATTTTACAGATTTCTTATTTGTATGCAGACTGTAGGTTCCTTGCCTCTCAGGCAGATGCATTACAACTTTGAAGGAAACTGGGTCTTATGATTCCCTGTAAATGTATAATGCCTTTATTGTCATCGATCTATATTTTCTTTGGTGCTAATGGCCTCAAGCATACTGGGGAAAAGCTTGTGGCTTTGAACTCAATGGTTAGCACTGGCTGGTATCATTCCCTGTGCAGGAACAATGCCTTTAATCTCAATAATTATTTTTTTTTCTGTGGTGCCTTCTTGCTCTTGCATCAGCTTTTCTTAGATGGGCCACTTTTGTTGGTAACTGATGTTGCTACCTTTTAACAGAACACACAAACCCTTTGATTTGCTTCTGAAAGTTATGAGTTGAGTTATGAGTTAGATTATCTTCACAGCAGGCCGGACACATCCATAGGCGCTCATATTCCCCTCTCAACATATTCATCAGCGTCGCGCGGTTAATAGTGCCAGTCCTACGTTGGTTAATAAGACTTTGTGTGCGTCAGTTGCTTCTCATGCTTGGCTGTGCCGATCTTTACTCCCGTATTCTTAGCAGTGCTTCCAAAATCTTCAGAACGTCCAATTTCTCTAAGGGCAATGACAATGTCTGCGTGATCCATGGGCCGGCCATCTTCAATTAATGCAGCACCTGCCGGTCTATCAGCTCTTTCATTACCAACAACAACTGCATACCTTGGGACGAATATCAAGGTATTTGCACACATAGGAGAGTTTTGAAATGACTCAAAACAAACCACTGTCTGTGTAACCAGCCTGCCTCGACCCGCTGGATCATGCTCAGTCTGTCTGACTATTGTTTCTCACTTGGCCTCAGTTAAATAAGTGGCTTTCCTCAGACATCTTAGTTTACAAGCGAGTTTAAATATTTAAGTTGTTGTATGTTCAAATACAGCTGCAAACTATTGGTATTAATATTCTACTCATAATCTGTTGTCTTCTGGACACAGATGTGTTTGGATACGTTAATAAACATGCCAATTGGAATAAAAGTCCACTTGTCTTTTGGCCTCTGATTTCATTTTCCAACTAGCCATCCTTCATGATCACAATACCTAGATATTGTAATTCTTTCACTTACTTCGGATGTGTATTGTTCAATACTATAAGTAACAGACCAGGAGCACTGCTAACTTGCATTTGTTCAGTTCAGGTTGTATTTACCTTCATAATGGTTTCAGGGCTTATTGAAATATATAACGTTATATCACATTAAAACAGTTCTCAGGTGTATGCTTACCTCTGATTCTATGCCATGTTGCGGGCTCCACAATAAATAGTTCACTAGAAAAGAACAAAAATAAAAGCAATAAACATGCATCATTTCTGTTAGAAAAATGCACAGTTCACTTTTTTTTAATGCAACCATAACTGACTTCTTATTATTCTTTTTCTTCTTCTTCTTCTTCTTCACTTCTTCTTTTACCACTTCAAGAGTTGAGGGAGTTATAATGTTCTGTTTCTAGCTTTTCTGGCCAACTCGACCACAGATACACTGTGCTGCTGTAGAGTTTCTCTGATGTTTTCTTTTCATCCTCTTCTTGGTCTACCTCGTGGTCTATGTCCTTCCCCTCTATTCGTATATGCCTTAAATGTTATGGCGTCAAATAGCATTTTTCTTTAAGTGTGTACATCTTTTGATTTCCTGTCTTTGTATGTAATTAAGAAATTGTTCTGTACCAATTTGTTCTTTTATGACTTCGTTCCTGATTTTATCTCTTCTGGTCACTCCGGCAGCCTTTCTCAGATATATCATCTCCATGATTACTAATTTTCAGCTCTGGTTCGTTGAAAGTGGCACTGGTAGCGTAGGGTTGGCATGAATACACTTAACCGACATCTAACAGAGCTAATTTCTTTTTCCTATACCTCCTTCTAATAGGACCCCATTCACGACAGTGCCACATTAAGCATATGATGTATGGTGTTATGACACATATTTTTGTATGGACCAATCAACACTTGGTCTTTGACAAGGACAGCTTTCTGATTAGCGGCAGATGGAGAAAGAAAATGTGAATGGCCTAAAAAAATCTGCAGAAGGAGAGTAGAAACAGAATGTAAAATGACATGGGATATCAAGGGCAGAATAGCAGCAGGCCCGCAGCAAGGAAAATCACTTGTGATACAGAAAAAGCACTTGCGGGTCAACATCATGTTATATATTCCTACACACAGAAAACAAATATCAGTACTTTATAGGAATTGTCGGGGAAGGGCAGGTGGGGAGAAAGGGAATTAGTCACCCTATCCCAAAGAACTGTGGACCAGCGCCGGATTTAGACGACTTGCTTTGTGAGAAAAAAAAAAATCACGACTTTCAACCAGCAACCGGTAACCAGTGGTTATAATTATGGCTACATTTATTTACACCATAATAAATGACTTGAATCGCCTACGAGTGGAACAAACAGGATTCAGAAAGGGCAGAGGAACAACTGAGCACATCTTCGCCATACGTAACATTTTAGAACAATGCAACGAATGGCAGAGAAGTATATATATTAATTTTGTGGACTTTGAGAAAGCTTTTGACAGCGTCCACACAGACGGTCTGTGTAAAATTTTATGACATTATGGAATTCCAGAAAAAATAGTCAACATAATTGCTCTCTTCTATAAAGACTTTTCCTGCAGTATAAAAAATTACAATACATCTTTCCCAGTAAAAACGGGTGTAAGTCAGGGATGTGTTATGTCATCTCTTCTCTTCAACCTTGTGATTGATTGGATACTAAAGAACACAGTAGATAGAACATTAAGAGGCATATGCTGGACTCCATTCACCATGCTTGAGGACCTTGATTTTGATGATATAGCACTCCTATCACATAAACATGAACATATACAAGAGAAAAGTAACAGACTAAACTGCACAGCAGAAATGGTGGGACTGAGAATAAATACAAAGAAAACTAAGATCATGACAAACAGTCCAAACCAACAACCAGTGACCATAAGTAACCAATCACTTGAAAATGTAGAACATTTCACATATCTTGGCAGTGTGGTGTTCCTACTGGGAGGGACAGAGGAAGACATACAGTCACATCTGAACAAAGCTAGAGCTGCTTTTGGAAGGATGAGGCAAATCTGGAAATCCAACAATTACTGCAGAGGAACGAAACTCCGACTCTACAAGAGCATCATTTTGCCAGTTCTTCTCTATGGAGCGGAATGCTGGAGAATGACCAAAAAGGATGCACACAAGCTGTCCAACTTCCACCACACATGTCTACGTAGAATTATCTGGCCAGATACAATCTCAAACACTAAACTACTTCAAGCCACAAACCAAGAAACTTTAGACAGTATGATTACCAAGAGAAGATGGAAATGGCTTGGCCATGTTATGAGAATGACTTCTGATATACCTGCCAAAACAGCTCTCACATGGACACCAGAGGGAAAGAGAAAACAGGGGCGCCCAAAAACAACATGGAGACAAACGATGGAAAGTGACCTGAGTGCAGCATCTTTGACATGGAAAACTGCACTGAAGATTGCACAGGACAGGAAAGCATGGAAAGTCCTCTCTGAAGCCTCATGTGCCATAACGAGAACTGATGATGATGATGATAATAAATGACTTAGCAATGCTTGCCAGCAAGAAGCCTTGAAAAGGACTCTTGCGGTGTTGATGCGATCAAGGGAGACAGACCCAAACTCTGTCCCGACCAGCAACACAGTGGTATACTGGCCTGCCAATGAGCGACCTGGTCGCCAATGGGATTTAGACCTGATAAGGCCTTAAGCTAACTAAAGTCTTTTTCTTGCTTCCCATAGCAAAATTATTGAAAATATGAATTTGTTCAGGCCCCTGTGGATTGTGAGGTCCTATGTAAGCTGTAGCTCTAATACCAAAACCCAGCACCGCTGTGGACTAAAATACGAGAAGACTTCCTACTCATACCTGCCATGAGACTGTATCTACCTTCAGATACGCAAACATGACCCAAGATGCTGAATTTAAAAAGCACAAACAGCAATACTTTTAATGCCGTCACTGAGAAAGATGTTTGTCCTATTTTTATGGGGTCTTGATGACATGAAGTCTGTGGCCAGTGACTACTATGCCTCTATAACTGCAGGCTGCAGTTGCCACCTGAATGCTTTCCAATCACACACACACACACACACACAAAACAGACAGCAATTGTTCAATATAAATATTCATTTTTGAAGAAGTGAGATATAGCAAAAGTTTGTGGCATTATTTGGTTTACATTCTGCAGGCAGAAAAACATAATAATTAGTAATATCTTCTCTCAAAGGTAAAATTCTTGGTATTATCCTCCCATTTGTATCGCTGTCTACCTCTTTCCTGCTTACCTTCAACTTTCTCAGTCCAGCAGTTTTTATAGGAGTATTATGTCTTTTAATGTGGCCAAAAGAGAAGTTTTACAGACAAATTCTTCTTATTCTTTTTTCATTCTTAAAAGGGCAGTCGTCCTGTCGTACTGCATTGCAAATCTAGGTTGTCATATCTACGGATTTTAGCCCAACACATCCGATTTCTGCAAACCCTTAATTAGTCGCCTTTTAGTAGGTCTATTTACCCCTTTCTCGCTCCCCCCTTCCCACGGAGTTCCAGAACCCACATGGGGATACATTTCAGTGACACTCAACAACTTACCACGAGACAGAAAAAAGAACCACAAGCAAGGCACCAGCCAAACCACACCATTCCCGCTTCCAAGAGCACATAAAGTGGAAGAGGATGTAGCTCAAGATACAGCAGGCAACCACATACAGCAGGGTCCAGTTGAAGAAGGAGTGCAAGGCCACAATACCAAATGCAGCACTCGATATATGGATTGCCCACTTTGGCACACCAATGTCTTTTGTTCCTAGAAAAAAATTATTAATGGCAATATAGTAAATTACATAAACACATGATGAGAATAGATTAAACATAGAAGGTAGTTCAGGTTAAAGGAAGAGTGTACTACATGCAGCACTCGATAAATGGATTGCCCACTTTGGCACACCAATGTCTTTTGTTCCTCAAATAAATTACAACCGACAATATAGCAAATTAGATAAACACATGATAAGAATAACACAGAAAGATAGGGGAGTTTAAGTTGAAGAAAGAGTGTACCACATGCAGCATTCAATATATGGATGATAACACATGAGAATAAAAACCGGATAAGGTAATTTTAGTTGTAAAGAAAATGTACCACACGCAGCACTTGATGTGTGGACTGCTCGCTGTGGTTAACCGATGTCTTTGTTTCTAGAACAAATTTTGAATGACCATCAAATGTCATGACGCTGAAACAATAAGAAAGATTCACCACTAAATCAGACACACATCCAAATGTAGTATTTCACATATAAACTGCTCACTGAGGCAAATCAACGTCTTCTGTTCCAATCATAAATTAAGTATGATAATCTGGTACACTGATTATGAGAACAAACAGTCACATAAAGTAGTGTTCAATTGAAGAAGGTGTGCACAGCCATGATGCAACATGCAACACTTTATATATCGATTACCTCAGTTTTTTGTGTGTTCTTTTTTTGTTGTTGCTGTTGCTATTACTAATATGAATGACAATCTAGTACATGAAATAAACATATGAAACACCATATAGAGTAGTCATAAGTTGAAAAAAAAGAGCGCAGAGCCATGATACTAAATGCAGTATTCTATATATGGATTACCCGTTGTGAAAAACAAAATTTTCTTCCATATTTGGATTATTGTTGTGGAAGACATAATTTTCTTCTCAAAGTGAACTAAGACAGACAATATGGTATAGTAAATTCTCATGCAGTTTAAACATATTTTTCACACAGTAAAATAATGGTAACACCTGCTGATGTAGCTGAAGTTACATGAAATGCATAAATTAAAAAATCAAATTAAGTCTCTGCTGCAGTTTGTCACTGCCTCGAAAATTATTGCATTTATTAAGTGACTATAAAACAGAAAGAGAGCTGTGGTAGCATAGTGGCTGGACACTTGTCATCGAGCGAGGTCTGCGATTCAAATCAGCATCAAAGCTGATGATAATTATATGATAATCATATGATAATTAATATAGGCAATCTTTTTTTACCAACACTGTATTAGCAATGCCAAATCTGGGCACTAACAAAAGAACAAGGGCGGAAACTAACCACGTGTAAAATGAGATGTTTGAGAAAAGCCGTCAACATAACAAGAAGAGACCATAAAAGAAAGGAAGATATCACTAGAATGGTGGGGGGAATGCCTGTTGAGCAGTTGAAAAACAAAGACTGAAATGGTTTAGCCACCTGATTGGAATGAACCCAGCATCACGGATGGCAACCTCATACAACATCAGAATGAAGACATCAAGAGGCAGACGCAGGCCAAGAAAAAAGATGGACAGATGGATCTAAAAACTTGCTGAAACACAACAATATCACCATGCAGCAAGATAACGAGCGCTTACTATCACGGAAACCGATCAATAGCTGCGTGCCTGCAGCGCCTAACAGTATTAAGCAGAGAAAGACAACAGTCAGAATATAAGCTTTCAGGTCAACCTAGCCTAGATGAAATACAGGAAATAAACATGTGGTTGGCAAGCTGATGACTTCATTACTCAGAAAGCAGGGTCTGGTACTTTTGTTCATATTCCTCTTTGTGTCACTAGGCGTCACAAGTGAACAGCTGTCCAGTATCTCAGCCAGAGTATATATACTTGGTTGTCTGGTAGGCTGTGATTTTGTGGAGACTCAAGGTATCAGTGACTCTTTCAATCAATGTTCTTCTTGATCATCCCCTACATTTGGATATTTCTACTTTCATGTTGCTGTCATCATTGGATTCATTCTCATTAACTACCAATCTGATTCAATTGGGTCTAGTACCATATGATTAATTTCTTTACCTTTTTTTTAAACAGGATATAACAGACTGAATAAGAGGTGAACATAAAAAAGAGTTGAATGAGAGTAGACAGATCAAGAAGATGGATGAGATATAATATATAAGCACTATGCAGAAAGAGAAGGTCAATCACAGGGATGAACAGGGATGGGTGATATATGTGGCAATGAACCTAACAGGCTCAGAATGCTGAAGAAAAAGAGAAAAAAAAACAGACTCAATAAGGCTTTACCTGCATGCTTCACTAAGCATGAGTGACTAGGCAAAATGCTGAAAATATTCTGAAGAATGATTCTCTGTGAAGTTAAATACACTGGACCCATGAACCATCACTTAATTCTAAGCTGAACAGAACTAAAGAGGAATTCCAGTTCCTGATGTGACAGTATTATCATTACAGAAAAAGAGATCACAAAAGAAGAGGAAGAGAAAAGCGTAAAATAGAAACTTGTTTAATAGCTGTTAACCTTCCATACACCTTCAAATTCAAACCAAGCAGTCTGGGACTGTGCTCATTAACCCGAGTCACATCTGCTGCTTTCTGCACTAAAAGGGTAATATACTCTCTGTTTAAACAAATATACTCTCTGTTTAAACAATGGATCAACATCGTGGCACAAAGGTGGTAACCTATAAGTTCTCCATTCTACTTCTAACTCAAGTCTGAGTTCAAAAAATCTCAGCGCAGTGCACAAACTCTGTAGCATCCGCGAGGATCCTGAAAGACTTTGGGTAGATTTTTACCCAAATCACATCTGAGCGTATCAAACATCCAAGACCTAAAAGGTGGCAACGACCGCCAGAGATGAAGACCTATGACCTCTGCGCCGCCCTAAGCCCAAGAGGAAAGAGTAACTAACTAACTAACTGAATAAATAAAATTGTTTAAAAGCTTCAGAACAATCCAGCCAACAAAGCAACCTAACTTACCAATGCGGCCTAGCTGGCTCAATAGTTGGAAAATGAAACACATGACAAAGAGGGAGGTTAACATCTGCACAGCTTGTGAGCAGGTAGGAATAATGCAGTTCTCTGCCAGTTCATGGAGAGCAGGACGGATGTAGTCAACAGGCGGCAAGTTTGATCTGTTGAAGAAAAACAGAACTTAATTAATCTTCTTTGCAATGACTGGCTGTAAACACCGGTGGAAAGTTCTTGTTGTTTGTCCCCTTCTGGATTTTAGACCTTTTCCAGAACTTGAGTTTTGCGCGCACATTCCTTTTTCAGATCTGGCTTAACTGTGTGCAGACTGCTGGTTCCTTACCTCTCAGGCAGATACACTCCGACTATGAAGGAAACACGCATAATTAATCACCTTTTACAACATGCTCATTAGGGAAACAACTGAGTTTCTGGAGTTGTGGATATAAAGAAAAATAGGATGTATTTCACTGATATAAAAACAAAACACAGGTTCTGGACTTAGAGGGAATGAACATAAAGCTGCTGAAAAAAGAGATAACTGACATATTTTGGTACCATTAAAATAAACTTTACTAGAGGGAAAGTAGAAGGCAAGAGAGCAAGAGGTAGACAATGATAGATGTGGAGGGACAACATCAGGAAATGGACGAACAGCAATCTGACAGTGTGTACTATCAAGCTAGGAGAAAGAGCGTGCTGGTGATCCACTGCATCCAACCTTCATTGTGGAGATGGCACATGACTGCAGCAGTGAACCTCAAGGCCGTGAAATGCAGGAGTCAATAAATGGCTTCTTGAATATGGTGACCGAAGTAGGCACTCTTACCTTCTTGAATATGGTGACAGAATTGAATATGGTGACAGAAGTAGGCACACTTACCTTCTTGAATATGGTGACAGAAGTAGGCACACTTACCTTCTTGAATATGGTGACAGAAGTAGGCACACTTACCTTCTTGAATATGGTGACCGAAGCAGGCACACTTACCTTCTTGAATATGGTGACAGAAGCAAGGACACTTATCTTCTTGAATATGGTGACAGAAGTAGGCACACTTACCTTCTTGAATATGGTCACCGAAGCGGGCACACTTACCTTCTTGAATATGGTGACAGAAGCGGGCACACTTACCTTCTTGAATATGGTGACAGAAGTAGGCACACTTACCTTCTTGAATATGGTGACAGAAGTAGGCACACTTACCTTCTTGAATATGGTGACAGAAGCAGGGACACTTACCATCTTGAATATGGTCACCGAAGCAGGCACACTTACCTTCTTGAATATGGTGACAGAAGTAGGCACACTTACCTTCTTGAATATGGTGACAGAAGTAGGCACACTTACCTTCTTGAATATGGTGACAGAAGCAGGGACACTTACCATCTTGAATATGGTAACTGAAGCAGGCACACTTATCTTCTTGAATATGGTAACTAAAGCAGGCACACTTACCTTCTTAAATTTGGTGATCGAAGCAGGCACACTTACCTTTTTGAATATGGTGACCGAAGCAGGAACACTTACCTTCTTGAATAAGAATTTATGAGATTCTGAATCTCAGGTGTCATCTCTCCATCATAGTTTTTCAGCATTTCCATTAAATCTTCTTGAGTCATGCCATCCACAGGATAATCATCCATGTAATCCATGTCCATATCACCATAGTCATCCATTTTGTAAGACCTAAACACTCAAAGTAGAACATGGTAACGATAAATATAGTAATTTTCATATAAATGATATCCGGCAGATCTCTAAGTCATAAATGTGATGATTTGTATAGGCCCCTTTCCTATTTCCAGATGATAGTATTCATCTTCTTCTTCTTTTTCTTCTTCTTCTTCTTCTTCTGTAAACTCCTGCGGAAAGTTCTTGTTGTTTGTCTACATCTGGACTTTAGTCTTGTTCCAGAACCTGAGTGTTGCATGCACATCTGTTTAACAGATTTGACTTAATTGCATGCAGATTGTTGGTTTCTTGCATCTCAAGCAGATGCACTCTGACTTCAAAGGAAGCTTCCAAATGATCGACTCTTACAACATGCTTGTTGGGAAGGCAGTGGGTCTATTCTTGTTTTCTCCACAGTGAGACCCCAGAACCCACACGTTGAGACAGACAGAATGTTAAATGTTGAATTAAGAATGGACATCAAAGCACTCGGGACACTCTCATAAGTGCTCATCTTCATCTTCAGTAGCAAGCCAAGAGTTCCAATTCCGATGGTGCCAGTAACCATCTGATTGTATATCCATCTCATCCTTCCCGTCGGCCAGATCCCCTGGTAACTCCTCACAGTACCATTCTCCTCAGACTGTAATGATTCAGCTGCACCTCCACACTGTTCACCTGTTCCCAATATCTAATTTGTCATAATTCAATTCACCATCAAGTGGTGCAGAGCCAGCCAGTATATCTGCCTGCTTATTTCCCAACACACCGGCATAACATGGAGAAAAAATCCAAAGGATGCTAACTACCCTAGACCTCTGAAGTGATGCTTGCCCCTCTGCAGGAAGCATGCCTGTTTTCACTTTTCTCAACATGCTCTGTGAGTCAGTTACAATCACAGCATGTGTACAGCTGATTCTCAAGCCAGCGGAAGGCAGCAGAGACTGCCTCCACCTCCATTCTCAAACTAGATGTTGTGATATCATATAAAAGGCTTTGCTGCACTAGGCGACGTCGATTCGCTTTTGCTATGAAATCCCATGCACTTCATCTGCCCCTCAACACAGAGCCATCTGTATATACAATCACATCACTTGGGCGGGAATTGTCATGAATCATTTGTTGATCGTCTGATTCTGCAGCACCAGCTGGCAGGACAGATAGTATTACACTGTGCTATACAGAAAGACATGGTAATCACAACTCACCCTGATGATAGGTATACCTGGCAAGACTACTTATCGTTAACCCTGTCACAATGAGAAGCTGCAAAACTGACACTTCCAGTTGTGTCAAATTCCCATAAATGTTATTTTCTGACTGTTATCAGATGATGCGTCTACGAGATGCACATAGAATCCTAAGGGTTGTGTTTAGGAGGTCAGGATATGACTATATAAGCGAAAAACAGCATTTAGGGGTGAAAATAAAAACAGCCAATTGATATCAAATGTTCCTCAGTGATGTAGGTCATCAGGTCACAGCATGAGTCACCTGACACATGTTGTTTTTTCAGGCCCAGGGGAATGTGTACTGTGTAATGTAATGCTTCACCCTGTTCGTGTTTACTGATGACTCCATTTATATATCTTGATATATTTCAGGAGAAAGAAAATTTACAATGTAGATAAATAAAGTTGTTAAACTTATTAGTCGCCTATGTAAAAGTTGTGTTTTCAAAGGATTTTTTCAAGTAAATTTTCATGCCGCAATGACCCCCTTTTTTTTAAGCCTTTCCTGGTGACAGGGTTAAGAAGTCTTCCACAATAAGTGCTGCTCAGATCCAAAGATATCCACTTATTCTGGTGAATACCGCAGTCCCTAAACATGCCTAAACTATCTCTGAGTGTTGTGATTTTCTTGCGATGGATACGAAAAGATAAAGATGCTGCTTGCTCAGCTCCAATGCAAAGTTAATCACTTTTTCTGGTGGATTCTCCACATGCACTCCAAGTGCAGCTTCCTTTATTAAACACAGTAAAACCCCAATAACACATTCCAAGGGACCAAAAAGTCGTGAGTTTGTGTTGAACAAGTGTGTGCTAACCAGGGACTCAATCAATCCTTTACGGAAAGTCGCTCTTTTCATGGCACACCTGACAGTCTCTTCCTCCAGACAATTCTCCAGCCCTATGTGCTTTCAGAGCCAATGCAACTGTAATGTCATGTATTCACATTTGTGGAGGTTTGCCTCTGCCTCATTCTCCGGAAACTGCCCCCCTCCATTACCATTCTCTCCAGACCACCACGGCGCTTGACATGTCCATAATACCTCAGCTTTCAGGAGTGGATGCTGTTTACGAGCCAATTCTCCTTGATGTTCAGGTCATGCAGGATGTCGACATTTGTCTTCTTCATGATGTACAGTATTCTAAGAATCTTTCTGTAACATTTCAGTTCAAAATCCCCAATTTTCTTCTTCAAAGACCGAGTGAGAGTCAATGACTCCCATAAGTTGCTGCAGGAAAGATGCATGATTTCAAAATTTTGACTTTAACTTGCTTGCAGTTGTTATGCTTTAGGTTCTTCATGATGTATAGCCTCTGAATTGCTACAGTAAGTCTAAAAGCTAAACCACAAACTAAGAGATTCATTATGAATAAAATCTCTCTGCTGGGATCATAATTTTCCTCATCTTAGCCAAGTGTTCATCTTAAGCAAGTTCATGTTAATGAGGTTCTACTGTAAAGGTAACGAATCCTTTTTACATCAGTGGTGCAGTGGGCATATGGTTTTGAACATATAATTTTGAAGACCAACTGGATAATTTGCTCAACACCACACTGGCCGCCTTTACTTTCCAAGACACTTCCTAGTACATATCTTCAGGCTAGGTAGACCTAACAGCCAAAATCAGTGGTTTCTTCTAACTTACTACTCAAATACAAAGCTGTTCACTTCTTCTGGCTGGTATACTTTCTTGTGTTTTTAATTCTCTACCTCTATGCAGTGTGGTTTCATTTAACTGATATGAAAACATGCAGAGTAACCATCAGAGTCGTGCGGGAAATAGTGTTGTTAACCAACATAGGACTGGCACTATTAACCATGCGACGCTGATGAATATGTTGAGAGGGAAATCTGAGCACCTATGAGTGCTGTGAAGATAATCTAACTTATAACTCCTGAAACCATGATAACATTACATGTGTTCTCCATGCATACAATTAAGTCAGATCCGTTAAATGGATGTGCACGCAACACTCAGGTTATGGAACAAGACTAAAGTCCAGAGGTGGACAAACAACCAGAAAATTTTGCTGGAGTATACAGCCAGTTAATGTAAAGAAGAAGAGGAGAAACACAAATGGCAATGGTTAGTGCGTCACTTGTTAGATCCCCAAAGACTAGATCTGCACTGTGGACCGCCAGTTAAATAGCCCTGCTCTAGTACTTTAGCCAATATCAATATATTAACACGTTATAACCAAGTCTACATCTAAAAAAAAAAAACCATCATTGATTTTTGCAATCCTGCTTTGACACTAACTACTGGTGTAGGCAACATAAGCATTTAAGCTGTCTTACTTGACCTCACTCCTTTCCCCTCCAACCCTTTTGTTTAGTCAAGCTGTTCTTATTGATTGTTAATTAGGCCTTGTCTTTTCTGTGATGTCAGAAACATAGCTTTTTTTGGCAGTCTTTATCTTTGTTCACCCTTCAAACGGTGATTAACGAACTGTGTTGTGGTTTACATCTAGGCTGCAATATCTTCACCTTTAGGCCCAACAGACCAGATTTGAATAAGCCTTTAAAAAGTCACTTTTTATGACATACTTGTAAAAGAGCAGTAGATCTATTCTTGTGTTCCTCCCAAAATGGAGAACCCATGCAGAATCTTTGAATAATAATATCTTGTATAATTTTCCCATGTGGGTTCCAGTGCCCCATTGTGGGAAAAACAAGAACAGACCCACTGCCTAAAAAGCATGTCCTAAGAGTCGACTAACTGGCAGCTTGCTTTCGAAGTCGGAGTGCATCTGCCTGAGAGACAAGAAACCAACAGTCTGCTTGCAAATGAGTCAGACCTGTGAAACTGATGTGCACACAACACCCCGTTTCTGAAAAAGGACTAAAGTCCAGAAGTGGACGAACAACCAGAACTTTCTGCTGGAGTTTACAGCCGGTGAACACGAAGAAGAAGAAGAAGCAGCAGAAGAAGAAGAAATTTATAATTGTTTTTTAAATATGTGTAGGTTTTTAGCAAAAAGATCATTCATGTTGCTCCCGGACAGCGGTATGAGAGTTACACTGTGGAAGAGATCCGGGTCACACCACATAATATTCCCACAGTCAGCAGCTGATTTATTTATCAACATGCTTTTTTTTTCTTTAAAAGTAAGAAAACATTACATGATGGGAAGCAGCCCACCGCACATACGCTCAGAAACTAAGGATAAATCATATACATCACACTCCTAAACACATAGGGCTCAAGGTTACATCAAACTGGTGTGGCCCCTATGGGTGCCCTAATTACAATTTGTCTGCCACCAGCAATGAAACTTGTTTCGCCATACAGTTTAAAATCTACAGGTCCTGTTGGTCTGCCACCAGCACTGAGACTTGTTTAGCCTTACAGTATCAAATCTACAGGTCCTGTTGGTCTGCCACCAGCACTGAGACTTGTTTAGCCTTACAGTATCAAATCCACAGGTCCTGTTGGTCTGCCACCAACAGTGAGACTTGTTTAGCCTTATAGTTTCAAATCTACAGGTCCTGTTGGTCTGCCACCAGCACTGAGACTTGTTTAGCATTACAGTATCAAATCTACAGGTCCTGTTGGTCTGCCACCAGCACTGAGACTTGTTCAGCCTTACAGTATCAAATTTACAGAGGTCCTGTTGGTCTGCCACCAGCACTGAGACTTGTTCAGCCTTACAGTATCAAATCTACAGGTCCTGTTGGTCTGCCACCAGCACTGAGACTTGTTCAGCCTGACAGTATCAAATCTAAGGAGGTCCTGTTGGTCTGCCACCAGCACTGAGACTTGTTTAGCCTTAGAGTATCAAATCTACAGGTCCTGTTGGTCTGCCACCAGCACTGAGACTTGTTCAGCCTTACAGTATCAAATTTAAAGAGGTCCTGTTATTCTGCCACCAGCACTGAGACTTGTTTAGCCCTACAGTATTATATGTACAGGTCCTGTTGATTTAATCTGAGATATGGTGATCTCAGAGTGCCACAATTTCCAGGTAGCAACCCAGAGGGAATTAACGGCACGCACACAGGGGCAGACGATAAATATCTAGGCAGCTAGTTAAAATACAGCAACATCAATTATCAAGAGGGTATCCCACAAAAAAGATAGGGTGGTAACATTGAGAACAATTCAGATGCTATGGCAATAACAACCAGAGCCACCCACCAAACACAGGGCACCTATATATATATATATATATATATATATATATATATATATATATATATATATATATATATATATATATATATATATATATATATATATATATATATATATATATATATATACATAAATATATATACCCCTTCATTGCACAAGTGAATGATGATGATGAATGATCTATATCAGAGGTGGCCAACTTTTTTATTTTTGTGTAAAGGTTTGAGAGTTAGTCTACTTTTGTTCAATAGCTGCTCTTTATTTCAGAAATCACTGATAGTCTACTATACAGACTGCAGCAACAGACTAAAAAAGAGGGTCTAAAAAGAAAAAAATTTTTCGTCTGTGGTTTAGGCGTAGCTAACGCACTTCGTAATGCCGGGTTCAATTCCAGCTGCAGGCCCTGCATCTTGTGTTGGTCTTGACATTGGTATCAACAGCCGACCATCCAGAAATCAATGGCAAACTAGTGGACGTAAATTTGCCTTAAAAAACCACAAATGCTGAGGTTGGTTCTGCGACATCCTGTAAAGGATACGCAACTAACTTCTTTTAAAGGAAAATAAGTAAAACCTCTTTTACATGGATTCCAAGGAACCAAAACAAATCATGATTTGATGTCATAAAAAAATGTGTGTTAACCTGGAACTCAAATAAATAGGGCACTGTAGGCTTAACTACCACATGCATAAAATAAAGACTAAAAGTCTCCACAGTGCATCTGTCAGACAGGACCACAAACATCTCAGCACATTCTGCCCACCTGTCAACTCTACCTACAACTTCAAAAAGAAACCTGGCCTCAAAAGCAAAGTGTGCAGAGAACCATGCAGGACTGCAGCTGACATACTAGTTCAGAGAGGCAACCCACCCGATGGTTTGACTTCAGCATACAAAATTGATTGCAAAGAAGAAGAAGAAATTACTACATCCTTGCAGGAACCACAATTTTATTCATGTTAATTAAGAAAGTGTTCTTCTTAAGGCAGTTCTTGTTTACAATATTTTACTGTATAAAGGACAAAATAATCAAGGGGCTATTTCTCAGGGCTTGTCAGTCGACTTATTAATTGTGGTCTGTGAACTAGTGACCCCTGATGTATATATTTCAGCTTCTTGGAAGGTCTTTACTCTCCAGGGAATGCTGGAGTGTTGGGAAATGAACAAAAGCACAGACTGGCTTGCCCTGCACAACTTCGTGGAATACTGATGCATGAAAAGGCAGACATGGTTAGAGCCTTGCGGGATAACGTGTACAGTTTGGAGGATGACTACAGGGGGGGGGGGGGGGGGGGGGTGGGGGGGGGGGGGGGGGGGGGGGGGGGGGGGGGGGGGGTGTGATGCAGTGGACAGTAATGAGAGGATCTGACCAATACTCAACACTTAGAGGAAAGGCAAGACAGACGTATAATTGGAATGTTACTGGCACCATGCGCATTGGAACTCGGCGCTAGCTGCTGAAGTGGGACTTATGGGAATACCCTAAGTGTTGTGATCATCATCAGTTCTCGTTGTGCCTAGTGGCACATGAGGCTTCAGAGAGGACTTTCCATGCTTTCCTGTCCTGTGCAATCTTCAGTGCAGTTTCCCATGTCAAAGATGCCGCACTCAGGTCACTTTCCATCGTTCTTCTCCATGTTGTTTTTTTGTTTTGGGCGATCCTGTTTTCTCTTTTCCTTTGGTGTCCATGTGAGAGCTGTTTTGGCAGGTATATCAGGATTCATTCTTGTAACATGGCCAAGCCATTTCCATCTTCTCTTGGTTATCATATTGTCTAAAGTTTCTTGGTTTGTGACTTGAAGTAGTTTAGTGTTTGAGATTGTATCTGGCCAGAAAATTTTGATAATTCTACGCAGACATGTGTGGTGGAAGGTATACAGCTTGTGTGCATCCTTTCTGGTCATTCTCCAGCATTCCGCTCCATACAGAAGAACTGGCAAAATGATGCTCTTGTAGAGTCGGAGTTTCGTTCCTCTGCAGGAATTGTTGGATTTCCAAATTTGCCTCATCCTTCCAAAAGCAGCTCTAGCTTTGTTCAGCGTGACTGTATGTCCTCTTTTCAAGAGTTTGGTTATTTATGGTCACTGGTTGTTGGTTTGGACTGCTTGTCATGATCTTAGTTTTCTTTGTATTTATTCTCAGTCCCACCATTTCTGCTGTGCAGTTTAGTCAGTTACTTTTTTCTTGTATATGTTCGTGTTTATGTGATAGGAGTGCTATATCATCTGCAAAATCAAGGTCCTCAAGCATGGTGAATGGAGTCCATCGTATGCCTCTCAATGTTCTGTCTACTGTGTTCTTTAGTATCCAATCAATCACAAGGTTGAAGAGGAGAGATGAAACAACACATCCCTGTCTTACACTTGTCTTTACTGGGAAAGATGTAATTTTTTATACTGCAGGAAAAGTCTTTATAGAAGAGAGCAATTATGTTGACTATTTTTTCTGGAATTCCATAATGTTGTAAAATTTTCCATAGACTGTCTCTATGTACGCTGTCAAAAGCTTTCTTAAAGTCCACAAAATTAATATATATACTTCTCTGCCATTTGTTGCATTGTTCTAAAATGTTGCGTATGGCGAAGATGTGCTCAGTTGTTCCTCTGCCCTTTCTGAATCCTGCTTGTTCTACTTGTAGGCATTTATCTACTCCTTTTTCAAGCCTCATTATGATGATTTTACAAAATATTTTGCTTGGTACTGAGAGTAGAGTAATTCCCCTACAATTATTGCAGTCTGTTAAGTCTCCTTTTTTGGGGATTTGGACTATTGTTCCTTCGGTCCAGTCATCAGGCAACACTTCTTTTTCTCAAATATCCTTGAACAATGGTTCTAGAATGCTAGCAGTTGTGTTGGGATCTACTTTGAGAAGTTATGCTGGCAGTTCGTCTTTGCCTGGTGCTTTGTTGTTCTTTAAAGTGTGGAAAGCTTTAAGGATTTCTTGTTTGCTTGGTGGTTCAGTATCAATGTCAATGTCCTGAGAGGCTGGTTGAATATCTGGAGGATTTTCAGGATCAGGTCTGTTCAAGAGGTCGGAGAAGTGTTTAGTCCACTGCATGTCTTGTTTTTGTTCTGTGGTGAGCAGTCTGCCTTGGTTATCTGTGATGGGTATGCTGTGATAATTGTTTCTGCTTCCGCAGATTTGCTGGGTAATTTTGTGTAGGGTTTGTAGATCATGTGCTTTAGCAGCATTTTCTGCTGTTTCTGCTAGATTTTCCATAAATCTTCTTTTGTCAACTCTGGCACTTTTCTTTGTCATTTTATTTAGTTCGCTATATTCTAACATTAGTTTGTCTTTCTGACGTTCTGATTTAGTGTGATTTATGAGGCTCTTTATTCTTTTTCGCTTGGCAATATAGTCCATGGTTTGACTGCTTATCCATTCTTTGTGGTGTTGTTTCCTGGTTCCTAGTATGTTGTTGCTAGTTGATTTGTATGTTTCTTTGATCTGGTTCCATCTGTCTTGAATGCTGATTGTAGTTTGAGTGTCTGGGTTACTTGATAAGGTTTGAAAAGTGCTGTGATGTTGGTTCTCAAATCAACTCAACTCTTGGAAAGTAACCACTTTTGACAACAATTGCTAGGGCCACACATCAAAACAACAGGATCTATGCCTATGTATACCCTGTGATCCTTAACAACACAAATGAAAGATACTGGGCTCTTTTAGTAATCAGTGAAAATATTTTAGGCTGCAATCCAGAAGGGGCATTTGTTCAACTGTTAAGTTAATCAACTATATTTCTGATGTGGTTACTGCCCCTATTTCATCTCCTTTCTAATTCTGCTTTGTGTTCACCAACTGTAAACTAATAAACTCAGCAGAAAGTTCTTGTTGCACTTCCACTTCTGGACTTTAGTCTTGTTCCAGAACTTGAGTTTTGTATGCACATCCATTTTACAGATCAGGCTTATTTCTATGCAGACTGTTGGTTCCTTGCCTCTCAGGCTGATGCACTACTTCAAAGGCACCGCCCTATCTGAATTTGGGTATATATGTTTAGATCGACAAAATTTCTCTGAAACTGAACAGTTGAAATAAACATGCATCCTAAAGGTCAGGGCTATTTAACGGGCGGGCCCGCTGGCTGTATCTGGCCCGCAGATGACTAGCAAGTGGCCCTCGGAACACTGCCAATTCACCAATTGTAAATTGTATTGTAATTAAATTAATGATCCCGATCGTTCTGACCCAAACCGCGACGATCCCCGTGTATGCAACTTTTTGGCTCCCTGAGTAAACACAGTTTAATAGCCCTGAAATCGGTGTATGAAAATGTACACACTCACAGAGATATCTGGTGCAGAGAGAGGGATATAAGATTTCGTCCACTCTGCCTGTATCTTGGTTACGTCAGTCAGTCAGTCAAACGTTGCTTTGACGTCTGCCGCCTTTGGATGAGGTCCCAACTCAACTGTAGGACCTGCCAGTCAGCCATTGGAGGAAAGAGGGATAACTCTCATATCAATGGTGACAGCTGGCTGTTGTTGGATTCTGTGCATTCACATACCGGTTTTATTTGAATCATTTAATGGTGTGTACCACCTTCTTATTATATCCTCTAATTTATTGGTTTTATTTTGCCTAGTTAGTGTTTTATTATCATTCAGCTGTATTGTTTGTATGTGTGACATTTAGGGCTTGCAGTCGGCTCTTCATTTCTGTACCTGTACCCGAACAGAACTCAAGCTGGTTAACCGTTTTCACTATTTTAACGGACCGGTGTCCCGATTATAATTTATTTTTACGTTTAACGGGAAATCTGCGATTTGTCCTGTTGGCTTGCCATCCAAACTGAAATTTGTTTATCGCAGAGTGGTCAAACCTTAAGGCAACAACCCGGATTGAGACAAAACAAAGAAGGATGTGATGTGTAATTTTTTTTTATTTTGGCTCTCCGAACTTTTACCCCCGCATTTTATGGTGGCCTAAAATATCCGTTCGGGGCTCAGTACTATTAAAAATATGCCGGCTCCGTATAACGAAACAAATGCTCCAACAAGGTCTCAGCGATATGTTACTTGCGGACCTGTTTCTTATTGTTTCTGATTACCTGACAATACTAAGAGACGCAAAACTGCTGACGATAGTAGCAGACGATAATAGCGACCGTTGACACTTTCCATTGTCGGACTTTCTGCCGAGGAACGAATATGTAAAATGGGAACTTGTCAGACTTTCTGCCAACGAACAAATCGCGGCAAATCTAGGATCGGCTCGAAAAAAAAACGAAACAAATGCTCTAACAGGGTCTCAGCGATATGTTACTTGTGGACCTGTTTCTGTGACTATGCCTCACCGCCGACCGTATCCCCCGCTCCGCTACGTGCGGCGCGTATAGGGGCGAAACTAGATGGCTGGGACTCACGAGCTGGGGTAGAAGTTCGGAGGAGAGCCTTTTTTTTCAAAAGACACTAAACTAATGTAGTCTGTCACTACTGTCCGTATGTACCACTTTGTAGGGCGGTGTAGACAAGAGTCATGAGCCTGAGGATTTAGGGCCACACGGTTAGGATGTTTAATTTTGTACCGAAGAAAAACTACATCACCTTACCGAGGCGCCGAACTCGGGTCTCCCGAATGAGAGCCCGACGTATGCACTTGACCAGTCACTATCCCAAAAATCAACCCCAGCATTTGTTAGCTGTTTGTGGTTTTATTAGACAATTTTAGCCTATCCTCTGAATGGCGGCCAAAAACACACCCTGACAGGACCTCAGTTACATGTAAATTGCAGACTTCTGGTGGCTTAAATTGCAGACTGGCGACTATACCGCCACCGCCGAGAGTATCTCCCGCGCCGCTACACGCGGCACAGAGCGGGGCTAAACTAGACGGCTGGGACTCATGAGCAGCAGCTTCCGCATCTCCTGAAGCTTTGCTCGTGAACCCCAGCAATCTAGTCTAGCCCCGCTCCCCGCCACGGGTAGCGATGTGGGAGATACTCTCGGTGGTGGTGGTATAGTCGCCAGAAGTTTACGTGTGACTGAGGCCCTGTTTTTGGCTGCCATAATATGTGGCCGTTATTCAGATGATGGCCCAATTTTATATTCAGTAGTTTGTCATTGCATTCAGAACAGTGGTTTTACTAGACAATTTTACATTCAGTAGTCTGTCATTGCATTCAAAACAGTTTGATACTCATGCCATTGTTGAAATCAACACAAAGTGGTCTCTGCTAAAAATTTGTCTGTAGCTGAATTGAATCCATATGTTGGAATTATGACATTGTGTTCATGCATAAGAGCAATAGTAAGCCCAGTACTGGTAAAGGATTTTATAGAACATCAAAGAATCAAATGGTTTGGTCATCTGCTCACAATGGAACAAAATCAGCCGGAAGCTATAGCATACTATGTGAGATCAGCAGGCTTCAAGGCAAGAGGCCGACCAAGAAAGATATGGATGAAGGGAGTGAAAAAGAGTTTACATCAGATAACCAATTGTATGAATGTGAGTCATACGTAACTGAATAGCATACATTAAAAAAAAGCCTGGTATAGACCTAATTAAAAAGCATATTATTACAAGGTTTGGTGATTCTTAGCTGGTTTCTTTACAGGATGTGTCCAATGTAGAGCCATCTTCTCTGTCTTATAACTGTTGATACTAGTGGTTGCCCAGACATTTCTCTTATTTCTTTACTCTTTTTGAATTCATCCCATTTTGTTTTCATCATACCAAAGCATGTTAAATCATAACTTGAGGCTAGCAGTTTGAGGATAGGGTTGTGCATGTACTGTAAGTATAAGTCAAACTTCCTGACTGCATCTTACAAGCCACTGATAAAACAATGCAGTTCTGGATTTCGGCATAAGCTAACTTAGCTACGGCTTGGGGCTTCACAATCTTCAGGGGCCTCAACAAATTTATATTTTTGCTCACAAATGCAGTTTTCTTTTAAAAGCACGTTTAAGAGGATTATATATATATTAATATGATTTTGCACACATATTCTTTGTCTTTTTTTTTTAAAACTAGAAATTGAATGATAATGTATGTTTTAAGTTTTCTGAGATAAGCTGGTGTCATTTAAAACAGGAGGGACTTCAGTGCTTTGTATAACTTAGGGACTCTTCAAGTCTAAGTGAGGCCCTGAAACACTGACAACATGGAGTTGTAATTTGCAGTGTTTCTGTTGAACCGAAAATGTATTTAAGACAAGTTACAACAGAAAAAGCTTTTTCTGTTCATCAAGACTCATCCAGCTTGCTTCTAGAACAGCGGTTCTCAACCTGTGAGTCGAATGACAACCTTTGGGTCGCAACTTTTTTGTGGGTTGAATTACCCTTTCACAGGGGTCGTCAAAGACCAGCGGGAAAATGTATTCACTGAAGTTATGAAGCAGCAACCAAAATAATTGTATTGCTGGGCGTCGCCACAACATGAGGAACTGAATTAAAGGATCGCGGCGTTCTGAAGGTTGAGAACCACTGTTCTAGAATAGCAAGAGATGGTTTCACACAAATGTACAACAAATGTTTTTTCAGTTTTCATTCATTAGTTGTTTTTTTTTTTACTTTAAGTAAGTTATGACTACAGGAAAGTTTGAGGAGAAAATAGCCAGAGGGGGAGACCAAGAGATAAAATGTTTGACATGTTATCATGTATGAAAAAATTTGACTACATGAGACAGAAGGTTGTTGACAGGACATGATTGTCCACACCACATTACATTCTCTGTAACTGTGGTTTTCACCTTTTTCAGGCGGTTACCCCTTTGAATATGGGCAAGGACCCCCCCACCCCCTAACTTAATTTGTAATTAAATGCATTTGTTATCCTATTAATTAGATTTTAATCGTAGGTGTATGAACTGTTCATGAAAACAAAGACATCCTTTTATTTTTATTTTTTGTTTTGGAAATCACTGCTGTAGAAGAAGAGTTAAAACAAAAACTCCACAAAATGCAAAGATTCAAAACCTTGTTTTCCTAATATGAATTTGAATAAAGAGGACACAATAAATATATTATACAGGTTATTAACTGGCTTATTTTGCTGTTTTTGCCATGTAATATTGCTTTTACTTCTCAGAACCTGGTACCCATTCCAGGCTGGGTCAAGCAGAGAGCTTAGCAAAAATCTGACTCTGTGTGGATTTGAACTCAAAGACTTGGGTTTGCAGGTGAGTGTCTAGCCACTTGGCTACCATGACTCACCATGAGTTATCAGATATTACCTGCATGTATCAAGTGGTGCATGGTATGTCATTGTATCTTTTACATCTGGTTTGAGCATATCAAGAATCTCCTAGATGTTTCAACAACCAGTATAGCAGATGAAAGTATGTAACTAGTGACTCATTCATCTTGTAACCATTTTACCTGTCTGGGTTCCACAGTGAATAGTAAACTATCGCTGGACCAAGAAATCAACATCAGGATAGGTAAGGCAGCAACAACAATGAGCAGATTGACAAAGAGAGTTTGGGAGAACAGAAAGCTTACAATTAAAACAAAAACCCTTGTCTGTCAGGCTTGTGTTCTCAGCACTCTGCTTTATGGCAGTGTGAAACTTGGTCAACCTATTTGCACCAGGAGAGACGGATAAATAGCTTTCACATGCGATGCCTAAGAAGAATACTTGGCATTAAATGGCAGGACAAAATCACAAACTCTGAGGTACTGGAAAGAGAAGATATTACAACAGTCTTTTCCATGCTCAGTCTACCAAGGCTCAGGTAGCTGGGTCACACCTGGAGAATGGAGGATGGCAGAGTCCCTAAGGACATCCTTTATGGTGAATTAAAGACAGGAAGAAGATGTTGAGGCCGACCTCTACTACGATATAAAGATGTGTGCAAGTGGCACATGAATGATACAGGTATTGAGGTGGACTCATGGAAACAAAATGCCATGGACCGTGTTGTGTGGAAAGGGCATATCAGGAAGGGAATGAGAGTGGAGGAAGAAATGATTGCTGACAGGATGAGAGCTGAATGTCTGAAAAGAAACGGATTAAACACAAATGTTGACAACAATGGTCCTGAAATCCCATGCCATCATTTTGAAAGACTTTTATTGACACCGGCGGGTCTTGCTAGTCACACTTGTCATCACCATGGGTTGTGAGTCTCATGTCTCCTCATAGCGCAATATAACACTATCGTCTGGAAAGACAGAAGGTTCCAATCAGTCATTCATCTTGTTAATTGTTCTCTTTGGATAACTGCTTCAAAATTTTGTGTGACTGAAAAAAGTTAATCTGTTCAGCTTCTTGCTTGTCTGCTCCAAACCAGACATTTACAAAAATTAAGATTGTTCTATTTAGATCAATGAATTTTGTGAGCCAATTTACTAAAGTTTATACATTTAATTTGTGACAGCTAAATTTAGGCAATATTAAAACAGTTAGAATCTGCTAAGAAATGTGTGGAACATCTGTGATTATAATCTACATGCTTGTTGGGGATGCAGTGGGTGTGTTCTTGTTTTCCCCACAATGGAACCCCGGAACCCACATGGGGAAAAACTGCAATCAGTTATGAACAAGGCAACACAGGGCCTATTGTGAGTTACATCAAGGCTTATACTCCATTCTGAGAAAAACAAAAAGAAGAAGAAGAAGCAGAGAATAGGACACATATGCAACAAAGTGGGTGAATATAGATAAATAACTAATAATTTTATGTTAACATTTATAATAAACTAGTCAGATAAGATACAGTTATGATGATATATTACTTTATGAAACAGTGCAAAGTTTAATTAACATACCCGTGTCTGTTTTTATGAGTAAATAAAATATCTGCCACATAAAATGAACCTGTGACACTGCACAGGTGGTTTTGAAGTCATACCCATGTCCACTTGTCAAATTTTTGAATGTGTGATTTGGAATCATGTTATTGGCTTAGACTGAACCAATAACACGAACCCACATCAAGCATTCAACAGTTTCACAATATAAAAAATAAAAAACTGGTATTACTTCATTAGGAAAACAAGTGATACTCATTGCATTGGAATCCATACAATACGTATAATAAAAATAAATGTGTTAAAAAAAAGAAGCTGACAATGGTAGCTGAAAGTCTAGATATTTGCACAAGTAAACAGTGAATTGGTGTGGTGTACATGCATGGCCAGATTGACTGAATCATGATCTACCATTTAAAACTGGGAACTGGTAGGGACTGCCTGAACAGTTTTTTCTAGGAAATTAATGTGGTGATTACCTGTTCCTTTCTACATCCATATAAGATAGATAGATCATTACGGTGTGAGGAGAATGGCGCTGTGAGGAGTTACCAGGGAATGTGGCTGACGCTCAACTCTTAGAGGAAGGATGAGAAGGATATGCAATCAGACGGCTACTGGTGCCATCAGAATTGGAACTCTTCGCTTGCTGCTGAAGGTGGGGATGGAGCACTTATGGGAGTGTCCCCAGTGCTGTGATGTCAATTCTTAATTCAACATTCATCCTATATAGGAGATTTTAGTGTATTAACATCTGGTCAGTATAGTGCATAGGTTGGTTAACTTTTATTTTTTTTAGCTGAGGCAAGTTTTTGCCTCTGACAATAGTTGGCCATTTCATTTGTGTCCAAATGTAGACTGAACGAATATAGTTCTGTTGCCCAGCTACTGAGTTGAGTGCATAACATCACACTGAGCAGTGGATTTTATTTGGTAGTGTTTTTTTTTTTTTTACTGTCCCTAGCGTGGTTTGTATTGTGGTGAACTCTAGATTCAGAAAAAGGCAATTAACCTGATGCCACGATTGGACTGATGCCACAATTGAACTGATGCCACGATTAGCCTGATGCCACGATTGGACTGATGCCACGATTGGACTGATGCCACGATTGGCCTGATGCCACGATTGGACTGATGCCACGATTAGCCTGATGCCACGATTGGACTGATGCCACAGAACTGGTGGCGCCTTATGTTATTGATTGTGTGTGCAACTGTTGATTTCTTGTAACTGCTGTTTCCATCGATGCTGAACTGCATTTATATTGTTGGACTTTTTGTGTTAACACTGCTAATAGCTGCCTTATACATTTAATTCATGTGTATGCTGCTGGATTTGCTGAGACTGCAGTCTGTGATGGTTTTTCCACATGGGCCAGTTATGGACATTCTGTATGGTTGCTGTTGGCACAGGAACGGACCATCTGTGGAGTGACACATTTGTTATCAAGCTGGAAATACCCCCCACTTGGGGAAACATTGATCTAAAAAGTTGACCATATCTCCTGGTCACTCTCTGTCACACTGTTCTCTGCAGACCGAAATGATCTGTTTGCATTTCCATTTCATTCCCTTGCTGCCAAACTGTCTTCACCACATCTAGCTAGCCATGCATCAAGTTATAAATAACTTATGCTAAACCAGCTTATCTGTCTGTCTGTTTCCAATCAGTCAGCATGCCATGAAGTAAAGATCCAGAAAACAGTTTACCTGCCACCTCTTTAGCAATGCTTGCAGTCCTGTCATCATCATCACCATCATTAGGTGCCTTGCCGACTGGCATGGGTGACCATGCCTCTCCACAATCTGCCATCTTCTGCAGCATGTACCAGTTCCTGTGCTGACACACCTCCATGCCATGCAACAAGACTGTCAAGAATCTTCTCTCATCGTCTTCCTCTACCCCTCCTTCCACTTTATCTTTCCTGTGGTCACAACATGTTCCGTTTTCCCTTTTCTCATAATCTGGCCGAAAAATGATGACTGTCTCCTCTGTGATAAGTTGTTTTTGGGCTGCCACCTCTTTCAAAATCTCTTGATTGCTCTCTGTTTAGAATCATATATTTGATTCCTGTGTAAGAAAAACACAATTTTTTTTCCTAAAATTGGTAGCTATGTTCACCACAAGGGAATCCACTGTTCGTGAAGATTTTATCACAGTTGGCAGGGTCAAGACTGCTGTTCTCAAGCTAGGGCATCTTAGAGGCAACCCTGAGAATGGCAATCAAGTACTGATGTTAATTATACCTGGTAAGTGATCTTCTAAAAAGAAGAATGTTCTGTGTAATCTTTCATTGTTATTTGAGGGGATGAAAAGAGATCAGAGAGCCCATTGTTGATTGATGAATTTAAAATCGACATCACAGCACTCTGGACACTCCTATAAGTGCTCCATCCCCCTCTTCAGCAGCAAGTGCAGAGTTCAGACTCCATTGGGACCAGTAACAGGTTGATTGTATATCCTGGCAACACCATTCTCCTCAGACCGTGATGCTCTGTTTGTGCCTGTGGACTGCTCACTTGCTCCCAGGGGATCCTTACAGCATCCAGCCTTTTTATTTCCCAACACACCGGCATGACCTGGAGAAGATATCCAAATGATGCTACAACCTGGAACTTCTGACACGATACTTGCCACTCTGTATGGAGCATACATGTCTCCATCTTTCTCGGTATGCTCTGTGAGTCAGTTACAATCATGACATGTATCCATCCTTCTCAGTGTATGCTCTGTGAGTCAGTTACAATCATGACATGTATCCATCTTTCTCAGTGTATGCTCTGTGAGTCAGTTACAATCATGACATGTCTCCATCTTTCTCAGTGTATGCTCTGTGAGTCAGTTACAATCATGACATGTCTCCATCTTTCTCAGTGTATGCTCTGTGAGTCAGTTACAATCATGACATGTCTCCATCTTTCATAGTGTATGCTCTGTGAGTCAGTTACAATCATGACATGTCTCCATCTTTCTCAGTGTATGCTCTGTGAGTCAGTTACAATCATGACATGTCTCCATCTTTCTCAGTGTATGCTCTGTGAGTCAGTTACAATCATGACATGTCTCCATCTTTCTCAGTGTATGCTCTGTGAGTCAGTTACAATCATGACATGTATCCATCTTTCTCAGTGTATGCTCTGTGAGTCAGTTACAATCACGACATGTATCCATCTTTCTCAGTGTATGCTCTGTGAGTCAGTTACAATCATGACATGTCTCCATCTTTCTCAGTGTATGCTCTGTGAGTCAGTTACAATCATGACATGTCTCCATCTTTCTCAGTGTATGCTCTATGAGTCAGTTACAATCATGACATGTCTCCATCTTTCTCAGTGTATGCTCTGTGAGTCAGTTACAATCATGACATGTCTCCATCTTTCTCAGTGTATGCTCTGTGAGTCAGTTACAATCATGACATGTCTCCATCTTTCTCAGTGTATGCTCTGTGAGTCAGTTACAATCATGACATGTCTCCATCTTTCTCAGTGTATGCTCTATGAGTCAGTTACAATCATGACATGTCTCCATCTTTCTCAGTGTATGCTCTGTGAGTCAGTTACAATCATGACATGTCTCCATCTTTCTCAGTGTGTGCTCTGTGAGTCAGTTACAATCATGACATGTCTCCATCTTTCTCAGTGTATGCTCTGTGAGTCAGTTACAATCATGACGTGTCTCCATCTTTCTCAGTGTATGCTCTATGAGTCAGTTACAATCATGACATGTCTCCATCTTTCTCAGTGTATGCTCTGTGAGTCAGTTACAATCATGACATGTCTCCATCTTTCTCAGTGTATGCTCTGTGAGTCAGTTACAATCATGACATGTATTTACAGCAAGTTTTCCAGCCAAGGCTGCAGTGACTGCTAAATAGTGCCTATCCTGATATGCGAAAGTGAATTGTGGACAATTAGCTGATTCGTAAACAATTATGTGGAAGCATCGTATGTGTGGATTTTATTGACAGATAAAAAGGATAATAGAGATGTCTTGAAAGAATCACCACATAAATAAAACTGATCACCTAAATCAGAAAGATACTGTGTACATTTTTTGGTCACATCATGAGAAAGAGAAAGCTGCAGTATATCATGCAACAGTGGGAAAGTTGGAGGAAAAATTAAGCAGAGTGAAACTGAGAGAGAAGATGCTGAACAGTTTGAAATCATGTCATGGAACATCATCTGTGTCAGAGGGGATTGAAAGGCTGTGGATAGACTTGACTACTAATACCACACTGTCAACAACATATGTAATGTGTTTTGTTCCTTATGCTTGTTTGTTAATATCTTGCAATATTTGATTGTTTTGTGTAATTGTAATTTTGTAATGCGACCTATACTTTGGGCTTTCCAGTTTATTACATTTTCACTTTTTCCGCAGCTGAACATATTTAATTTATTTTTGTAATTCAGTAGATAAAATATTATCATCATCATCATCAGTTTTCACTTGTGCCCTTAAACATCATGGACAGGAACAGTTTGCATTTCACTGCTTGATGCGCAGCAAAGGCTATTGATATTCCATGTTGAATCCATCTTTAACTAGGGCGACCTCTTGCTTTCACATCGCATCTTTTCATGTGTAGCATCTGCATTGGTAGTTGTTCTAACTAAATGACTAAACCATTTCATCTTCTGTTTGTCAGTGAATTTGCTGCATGGTGTTGTTCCCACAGTCTGTCTGAAAATACCATTTCTAACTTTGTCTTGAATGGTTAAGTTGGAGGTTGTTCTCAGGCATCTCATTTCACAGATGTTCATTTTACATAAGTTAGCCTTTGAAAACGTCAAAATCTGGCACAGGTAGCACAGTGTTGTTATGAATATGCTGTTTAAAATCTGTTTCTTGGCATTCATACTTATGTCTGGAAGTCTTAATAACGGTGTCAGTATATAAGTGCACTGGCCTGTTGGCATCTTGTTTCTATTTCCCGATCTATTCTCCCATCCTCTGAGAATATCTTCTTCTTTTGTCATCTCACTGATACCAGGTTGTAACCCAGTGTCATGGTTTTCTATATTTGTCTTGCGCTTCTAGGATGGCTTGGGTCATGGATTTGTTCATCTTTATTGCAAATTTCTGCTACACCATTTATCCATCTCGTTCTTGGTCTTCCTCTCACCTTCCTCCCAGATATTTTGCTGTAAAAAGTCTCATATGCAGTTTGTTTCTGAGAATATACTTCCTAGATATTTAAATTCCGTAACTTGCTTTAGACTACAGTTGAACCCTATGTGTAGCGGACCAGGAATTCTGCTGACCTGCATAGATAAAAACTATCTTATATAATAGATCACTTTCGGTGAATGGCAGAGGGAACAAATGTGTGAAATATTATAGTGAACCTGGCTTGCTGCATAGAAGTAAATAGTTATAGAACATGATAAAGCAAAAGTAAAGGACCTTTTCCATACCTTCACATGTATTGGGCATATAGGGCTGGACCTATATTTTATACACCAATCGGCACTGGGTGGGTGATGTGGCCGCCTTTACTTCATAGGACTGCACCTGGTATCCACTCAAGGCTGGGTCGACCTGGGAGCCAAAGTTCATTTTTTAAGAAAGCCCGGTTCCGTGAGGACCTGAACCCACAACCTTCTGAACTGCAGGCGAGCGTCTAGCCACTACACCACGGTGACTCCCATAGAACAGGAGTGATTTATTATTTATCTAATCTCACCATCAGGCAATCCAGGTGTCCCTCACTTTTATGAAGACTTCATGCAGGAGCTTTATCGGCATGGCCGAGAACGAATTCCTGTGTGGACCTTGGGTCATGCTGGCCATATCAAACCACCTGGTGGAACAATGAGTTTATCTGATGTTTGTAAGGATTCATTACATTTTTGTTTTTATAACTATGGTTTGTTTTTCTTTTGCCGTTTATGGCTCCACATTGAAAGTTAGTTGTTTCTCCCTTACAGGACATTGCAGAACCAGTCTCAGCATTGTTGGGCTATTTGTGTTTTCACTAGACAGGTTTAGGTGCTTTATTAATATCCTATCCCAAACAGGGGAAATCCACAGATCACGGGACAGTCTAATATTTCAAGGGTGGTAGATAGGTTGCATGCAGTCATGAGACCTAGGCTGCACTCTCCCGCGGGATGTAGGTGGGTTGGGATTAAGACCAGTTCCAAATATTTTGGGGTGGTTAAAAGCCTCAGAAAATGTGGAAACCCAGTCTTACCACCCTCTAAAATGTTGGACTGTCCTGTGATGTCATCTGGGGTAGGATATTAATAAAGTACCCAATTTTACGTTCAGTAGCTTGCTATTGTTGTCTGAACAGTCGTTTCTTGATACCACTGTTAAAACCAACGCAAGGCAGTCTCCTGCCAAATTGTCTGCAGCTGGTGTCGAGCATGGAATTACAAAGCACATTTGCAGTGCCTAAGCCACAGACGCTGACGGCTGTAACATTACCCAAGTATAAGTGAGCCACTATCATATTTAAATCTAAACTGAATGAACTGTTTGGAGCCATGTTGCATAGAGACATGCTTGCCTGTCCATCCGAAAGTTTAGAAGTTTAATCCACACTGCCAGATTTTTTTTAAATATGTGTGTGTGAATTTTATACGAAAACGCCGCTGGAACTATGTCGGCCACGTCCTTAGAATGGATAAATCAAGACTTCCTTACCAAGCCCTCATTTGGACACCACAGGGGAAAAGATCTCGTGGAAGACCAAGGGAAACCCTACGTAGAACTATCATCAGGGAAGGCTCGCTCATGGGCCACTCAAACATCCAAGACCTACAACGGATTGCAACGGACCGCCGTGCATGGAGAGTCACGACCTCTGCCCTATGTGCCGCACTCGACACAAGAGGAAAGACTAACTAATGTGTGTGTGTGCTAGCCAAGTGTTTTAGACCAGGCACTTGATGGTCACGATCAGCATCATGCTTCTACTTCATAAGTAATTTCCTGGTCCATTTGGCATTGGATGTCATGTGCTTTTAGTATGCATGCTGAGATTTGTTATATCTTGACCTTCATCCGACCAGATGGTAGCGACATAATATTTCTTATTTGTAAAGATAAAGATCATCAATTGATAACTAGCATCATGAGAGCTAATAGACTGAAATGGTTGAAGTATACTGAGATAATGTCAGATGACAGAGAAGTGAAAACTGTATGCACAAGGGAGATGAATGTTCGTAGACCATGAGGCAGACCAAGAAGACGATGAAGAGATAATGTCCAGACAGACCTGCAAACACTCAGTGTGAGGTTTTAGGCATTTGCATACTTCAGGGTACATCCAAACGTTCAGATGTCCATCTTTCTTTCCAAGGAAAATTCACATACACATTGTTGCATTATGTAGTCATTTTAGTGGAAATAGAAGATTTATTTTAAATTGGCCATTGTTTTAGTATTTCTGCTACTTTGTTGCATTCAAGGTGTAAACTCTGGCAGCAGGTTCTGATTGTTTGTTTGATCACTTCTGGACTTTAGTTATCTCCCAGGACTTGAGCTTTTTCTGCACATCCATTTTTCAGATCTGACTTTTTTGTTGCAGACTGTTAGCTCCTCCCCTCTCAGGCACCTCTTGTGATGTGTGCAGTGTATGGTATTATATAACACAACAGCAAATAAGATGACCATGGAGAGGTGTAAATAGGTCTTGATCAGTAGGAATCCTGGTCCTAGTGCACCACCATCATTACATTATCTCTCCATTTAAATCATTGTGTTTGTCCTATTGCTAGAGTGGTTACAATGCCAGGCTGTCATGCAGAAGACCTGGGTTTGACACTCGGTAAGGTGATAGAGTTTTTCTGTCGGCGGGACAAAATAAAATAAACATCCTAACCTGCAGTCCATGGCAGAAGCATTGGTTGTGTGTCCTTAAACCTTCAGGCTCACAACTGCCTTGTCTACACTGCCCTACAAAATGGTAAATACAGACAGTAGTGACAGTTTATTCTGTACATTTACCTTCCAGTTATACCTCTCGGAAAGTACTTTTTTCACAAAAACCACCTAAATATGTTTCAGATTCAACTGAGGAAAACCTGTTCGGTCTACAAGCCCAGATTTCCCACAAGGTGACTTTTGTCAAAGAACACATACCCCCATATGTCTCCCTGATATTAATTGGACATTCTATCGGTTGTTACATGATCCTAAACATGTTGGACCAGCTAACAACCAGCCAAGTACTGCATTGTTTTATGTTGTTCCCTACCATAGAACGTATGGCCTTATCTCCCAGCGGCCAGTTTATGACACCAATCTTACGCCATCTACGCTGGCTGGTTGTCATGGCAGCTTCATGCTTCAGCATCCTACCAACAAGATACCGTCTGAGCCTGATCCAGTGGTGGTTCAGACGTGAAGATTACCCAGACTGCTTGAAAAAGGCTGTGTTGGAGACTTTTACACCTTTTACTGCTAACTTTGTTACGTATTTGGCTAAAATAGAAATGAATATGGTAACTGAGCTTCAGAAGGATCTTCTACAGAAGCATTGCAGTAAGTTGAGTTTATACTATGGGGCTTGTGACCACTGGGCACCGAAGGAGTATTATGATGATTTGATCACAGAGTTTCCCAATATGGATGCCCGTTTATGTGAACTCGGTCTGAAGCATGCTTTTGTGCTGCAAGCTCCAGAAAACAAAAAGATGGCCAAGATAGTTTGGCAGTGGGCTCAGTCTCACTGCAAGAATGTATTACTAGATACAGGCGGTGAAATGTGATGACAGAAACTAATGAGACCAAAAAACTTGGCTTTGTAAATGTATATTTGAGACACATATAATGAAATATGGTGACATAAATTATTACGAAACAGACTGTTTTGAAAGAGTATATTAGAGATATGGGTAATAAAATGTGATAACAGACATTAATGAGAAAACAGACTGCTCTGCAAAAGTACTAGCAATGAAATGTGACGGAAATTAATGAGAAAACAGATTTTCTCTGTTAAAGTTAAAGATTGAAGTTGAAAGGATCAACTTCATTGCACAGTTTTATCCCATTTGGTTTGGTCTCACTCCACAGAATAACTAGCAGCCTGCCGAGAGCGTCGCAAAAAGCACAAACTCCGTAGCTTTGGTGAAGATCCCTAGGGTTCTCCATAACAACTGCACTTGTGAACTGAGCCGCACAGCTGTGAAGCGAACTGATGACCTTTAGAGCATGAGGCAAACAGGCTAACCAATTTGCCATGGAGGCAGCTAATTTGCTCTCTATATTAGATACGGGTAATGAAATGTAATTAGTTAGTCTTTCCTCGTGGGCCTAGGGCGGCACAAAGGGTAGAGGACATAGCTCTCCATGTCTGGCGGTTCATTGCCACCTATTGTATGTCTTGGATGTTTGTTAGTCCCATGGTTGAGCCTTCCCTGATGATGGTTCTACGTAGAGTCTCTCTTGGTCTTCACCGTTTTCTTTTCCCTTCCGGTAACCATCTGAGGGCTTGATGGGGAAGTCTTTTCTTATCCATTTTGAGTGCATGGCTGATGTAGTTCCGCGACGCTTTCTTATACAAATGGATACATTGTCTTGCTTGGTCTCCATATTAGATCTGAAATCTTTCCAGTAGAGATTTAGTATTTTTCTAAGACATTTGTTCTCAAAACTAATTTTTTTTATTTAGAGCTACCTTCCTTTTCAACACTTGCATCCATAAGTTAGCACTGGAAGCAGACAAGAGTTGAAGATCTTAAGTTTTGTGTGATTGCTAAATGTCTTTGACTTCCACTTGTTTGACAGTTTGTTAAAGGCACTAGATGCCAGTGCAATTCTAGATGATATTTCTGGCGCTGAGCTCCCTATAGATGTCATCTTACTTCCTAGGTATGTAAAGCTGTTAAATTTTTTCAAGAATGTCATCTAAACTATTGGTAAGATCAATATTTTTTTTTTTCAGTGGTAATTTGGAGACCGATTTGTTCTGAAACATTTTGTAGATAGATTGGTTTTTTTTTTTTCAGATGTCTGGGTGCATTGAACTCAAAAGCCCTTTGTCATCAGCAAAGTCGGGGGGTCTCAGGGTCTTCTAGAATTTTATCAACCCATTTGATACCCATATTTGTGATGTTTGTGCATTTGGGCATGACACAATCGACTGCAAAAGTATCAGTGATAGTACACAACCTTTTTTTCACTCCTGTTTCCACTAGGAACCAGTCAGAGTTGCCAGATTCTGTTCTTACACTGCAGCATGTTTCATTGTAGAAGGAATTATGACTGATGAATTTGGTAGGGAAACCATAGATTTTAAGTAGTTTCCAAAGTGTAGGAGGGTGAATACTGTCAAAAGCTTTTTGAAAGTCGACAAAGTTGATAATTAACTGCGACTGAAATTCTACAGACTTAAATGATTACTCTGAGGGTGAAGTTGTGGTCTACGTATGAAGGGTTTGGTCTGAAACCTGCTTGTACTTCTCTTTGCCTTTCATCTATAGACTTTTTTTTTTCAGTCTCTCAAGTAACATGCTACAAAAAAGTTTTCCTGGCACTGAAAGCAGGGTGTTACCACACCAGTTATTACAGTCAGATATATCACGTTTTTAGGAAGTTTGAAAATTAAACCATCTCTCCACTGTTATGGTGGGATTCGTTTTGCCAGATTTTGTTTATCAGCTGCAGCAAACGCTGTAAAGTCTTCTCGTATGCTACTTTAAGCATTTCTCTTGAGATGTTGTCATCACCAACTGCTTTGTTGTTTCTTTCGTTTTTTTAATGGCTGCTTTCATTGTGAATGTCCAGACTGGGAACAATGTCAGGCTGTTGTCTATATAGGTCACCAAGAACGATTGTCTGGATTTTAAAACTTATTATAAAAGAACTACTTCATGGATATACACGTGTGACATTTCAAAATGCTAAGAAAAGTTTAAAGTTTTAGACTTTCCTTAGTACACTTGGATGAAATGTAATGACAGAAAAACAATGGGAAAACAGACTTTGCTGTGTAAGAGTATATTAGAGATACGGGTAATGAAATGTGATGCTAGAAATTAACAAGAGAACAGACTTTGCTCTGTAAGAGTATATTAGAGATACGGGTAATGAAATGTGATGCTAGAAATTAACAAGAGAACAGACTTTGCTGTGTAAGAGTATATTAGAGATACGGGTAATGAAATGTGATGCTAGAAATTAACAACGAGAACAGACTTTGCTCTGTAAGAGTATATTAGAGATACGGGTAATGAAATGTGATGCTAGAAATTAACAAGAGAACAGACTTTGCTGTGTAAGAGTATATTAGAGATACGGGTAATGAAATGTGATGCTAGAAATTAACAAGAGAACAGACTTTGCTGTGTAAGAGTATATTAGAGATACGGGTAATGAAATGTGATGCTAGAAATTAACAAGAGAACAGACTTTGCTCTGTAAGAGTATATTAGAGATACGGGTAATGAAATGTGATGCTAGAAATTAACAAGAGAACAGACTTTGCTGTGTAAGAGTATATTAGAGATACGGGTAATGAAATGTGATGCTAAAAATTAACAAGAGAACAGACTTTGCTCTGGAAGAGTATATTGGAGATAACAGGTAATGAAATGTGATGCTAGAAATTAACAAGAGAACAGACTTTGCTCTGGAAGAGTATATTAAAGATACGGGTAATGATATGTGATGCTAGAAATTAATAAGAGAACAGACTTTGCTCTGTACGAATATATTAGAGATACGGGTAATGAAATGTGATGCTAGAAATTAACAAGAGAACAGGCTTTGCTCTGGAAGAGTATATTAAAGATACGGGTAATGATATGTGATGCTAGAAATTAACAAGAGAACAGACTTTGCTCTGTAAGAGTATATTAGAGATACGGGTAATGAAATATGATACTAGAAATTAATAAGAAAACAGACTTTGCTCTGGAAGAGTATATTATACATAAGGCTAATGAACTGTGATGACAGAATGATATGTTTGCATGTGCATATGTGTATGCTTAATTTTAAAAGTGTTGGGTTTTTCTATAGCACACTTGATGTGTGTGTGAGGTATATGTAATATTTTTTTTAAATTGTAGCTTATTGTGATTCATATGAAAGAAGACTGAGCAGAAATGAGGATAAAACCCACACAGCATTGACTTTGAGAAGAAGAATATCTACTAACCAGGAGATGACAATGCAAATTCAAATAATATTCAATTGATGTTTTTTCCGATCTTTCTTCATAAAGAGGGTCACCGACAATAGTTGTCGGGATTTTAAACTGTTATTATTTTTTTTTCCCCCCAAATACTTGGAGTTGTAATAGACCAAAATGGAGGCATTAAGACAGACCTAGCTACTCGAAAAGCAGCAGCTGAAAGACTTTTCCAGCCCATAGACAGAGGGTTTCTTGACAAAAGAGAAATTGGCAAAAGGATGAAAATGGCAGTTTACCGCTCTACATACGTGCCAGTCCTGACCTACGGGTGTGAATCATAGACAATGACAACAGCTTACAGAAGCCAGTTTCAAGCCTCGGAAATGAGATATCTGAGAAAGGTGGTCCAAGTGTCAGGAAGAGACAAAGTTGGCAATCAGACAATATTTCAAGATCTTGAAACCCTGGCCTTACAAACCCGAATGGAACAGTCATAGTTACGATAGTTTGGACATGTATGCAGAATGGGAAAAAAAAACGGCCACCATATCAGGAATAGGAGGCTAAGAACCAGGGAACCAGACCTCCAGGGCAACCCAGGGTCTGCTGGGAAGACAACATCCGACAGTCCCTGACTGACAGAGGACTGGAATGGGACAAAGCCAGAAAGAAAACTGCTGATAGAGAAGTCTGACCATCTCTCTGGCAAACCTCTACACCCCAAGGTGAAGAGGATTGACTAAGTAAATAAGTAAGTATTATTTAAAAAAAAAGTATTTCATGGATATACATGTGTGACATTTTAAAAGGTTAAGAAAAGTTTACAATATTAGAACTTTCCTTAGTACACTTGGATAGGGGAGCCATTTGTAGCTCTGTTGATGTCTAGACGGTGTTCAGTCTCCTGCCACGTCTTCAGAATCATGTCCGAGTTACAGCTGCAATTGCTGCAGCCATCCTTTGTATCTTCCTGGTGCTTGCTGGCTGTTCCTTCTCTTCTCATACCTGTTTTAAACCTTACAGACCCAAACAACTTGAATCTTTTGTGAACATTTTGAGATGCCAGACATGTAAATCTATTGAACATTTCTTTTAAAGTAACAGTTTAAAATCCTGGCAGTCATTCTAGATGATCCTGTGTTTAGCGTTGATTCTGTGATTAAGGTTTGATTCTGTGATTAAGGTTTGATTCTGTGATTATGGTTTGATTCTGTGATTAAGGTTTGATTCTGTGATTAAGGTTTGATTCTGTGATTAAGGTTTGATTCTGTGATTAAGGTTTGATTCTGTGATTAAGGTTTAATTCTGTGACATTGCTAAATTACTGGTCTCTTTTGTATACAAATGCATGTGAGAAATAAAGAACCCAGAATCATTTTTTTAAGGAATCTTTTCTATCAATTTTTGTTATCCATTCTGCCACTTTGCCACAATGTAGTGCAGTTTACAGCTATATTGTGACATTTATTTTCACCCCTAATTAGTTCATTAGTTGTATTTTACGACAACCAAAAAAATGTTTTGCCTCAAGCCCCACAGGAGGAATTAGATGGCTGAAATATATTCTATGTCTCCGGTGTTGCTTGCTGCTATTTTTCGACTGTCATCTTTTAGTTATATTGCCAGCTCTTCTCCAAGTAGCGTCTGTCTGCTTGTCATTCTCTCTCTATCTCTCTTTCTCTCCCTCCCCCCCCCTCTCTCTCTTTCTCTCTCTCTCTCTGCCCAGTTTATGAGCCATTTAAAAAAAGTTATCTCTTTCTCTCTCTACTCTTTCTCCCTCTCTATATATCACACATCTTTCCCCCCCCCCCCCCCCCCTTTCCCCCCCAATCACTGATTTCTTTCCAACTGACACCTGTTCTTTTATGTGCTGGTTGATCTTGCCAGTGTAGTTCTTGTATAATCACTGCCTTCATTATTTTCTGTGACCACATCCTTCTTCATACAACAATTGGATTACAAATAATCAGTAGTTTTAAAAACACATCTCCTTAAATACTGTATAACCATTATGCTGACAATTTGCCTGATCTAACTACTGAGCATGTACCGTTATTATATTATCTGATTCAGACAAAAAAAAAGGTTCTAATATCAATTTACTTATTAAAATAAATAAATGCAAATGGTTGTTTCAATTACAATTATTATTCAGTGACAAAACCCGATGAAGAATATCAAAAGATTAAGAGTGGGATGCATTTCACAATGATCGGTGCTCAGATTCCCCTCTCAACATATTCATCAGCGTGGTGTGGTTAATAGTGCCAGTTGTATGTTGGTTAACAAAACTTTGTGTGCGTCCAGTGTGCTTCTCATGCTCGGCTGTGCCGATCTTTACTCCCAGTTTTTGTATCCATAGCAGTGATGTGGACACTTTGCTTCTAAAATCCTAGGAATGTCCTATCTCTCTAAGGGCATTGATAATGTCTGTGTGATCCATGGGGCGGTCATCTTCAATAAATGCGGATTCTGCCAGTTTATCAGCTCTTTCATTACCAACAACACCTGTGTACCTGGGACAAATATGAAGGTAACTGCACACACAAGAGAGTTGCAATGACTCAATCCACTGTCTGCATAACCAGCCTGCCTCGACTCGCCGGATCATCTATCTATATCCTCTTCATGTCGCTGTTGACACACAAGGCATTCACAAGTGATCTCCATTGCTGCCAGTGTGCTGCTTTTCTGTCCATGGTATCCCGTGTCAGTTAACATTCCTTCATTTCCCGTTTTATTGTCAGGTTTCCTTAGGTTGTCCACGTCTCCTTTCCTATCTGCTGTCCACCGGAGAGCTATTTTTGCCAGAGTGTTACAAGACATTCTGCAAACATGTCCAAGCCATCTCCATCGTCTTACTTTGATAACATTTGCCAGTGATGCACATTCTGTTTTCCTCCTCAGTTCTTCATTTGTGATCTTGTTTGCCCAAAATATTGGTAGAATTCTCCTTAAACATTTATTTTGAAGTCTCAAGTTTATATTTAATTCCCGCTGTCATTTTCCAACATTCACTGTTGTATAATAGTATTCCTAAAATGTTGCTCTTGTATATTCCGAGTTTTGTCTTCAAACTAAATCCCTTTGACTTCCAAATATTGTCAAGCATGACAAATGCTTGATTTGCTTTGTTTATTCTTGATGTTGCATTCTTTTCAGAATCTCCATCTGGAGTAACTTTACTTCCGAGGTATATAAATTCTTGAACTTCCTCTATTGCTTCATCATTTAAGATAATTGGATTTTCTGTTTTGAAATTATTTCTTATTACTTGAGTTTTACTGGTGTGTTTTTTTAGTCCTATTTTAAGAGCTGTTGTTAAAAGTCTTTTCCTGAGCGTCCACATGACGGCTTGATATAAGGCTGATGTCATCTGCCTAGTCCAAATCCTCCAAAACAGAGGTGAGTGACCACCTGATATCTCTTCTTCTATCTGGTGTAACTTCCTTCATCAGCCAGTCAATGGCCAAATTGAATGAAAAAGGGGAAAGTATTCATCCCTGTCTGACTCCTGTGTTGACAAAGAAACTTTCTGTTGGATAACTATCACAAATTACCTAGCATTGAAACTCTAAGTAAATGGCTTTTATCAAATTTACTATTTTCTGTGGTACACCATAGTTACACAAAATCTTCCATAGTGATTCCCTATGCAGGATATCAAAGGCTTTTTCCAAATCCACAAAGGTCATATAAACTGCACTATTCCATTCGGTACTTTGTTTAATTATTTGACCCAGTCTGAAGATGTGATCAATACATGATTTCCCCTTTCTGAATCCTGCTTGCTCTTGCCGCCTTATACTATCAAGCGCTTGATTCATTATTTTAAGAATTATCCGGCTAAAAGTTTTACTAGTTACTGATAGTAATGTGATACCTCTCCAGTTGTTACAGTTTCCTAAATCAACTTTCTTTTGGTAATTTCATAATAGTACCCTTTTTCCACTCCTGTGGGATTTCTTCTTTGTTCCAGATTTCGTGAAAAATCTTACACAATAGTTTTGGCATTTCAATTTCCTCCACTTTCAGCATTTCTGGGCAGATTCCATTACACCCAGGTGCTCTGTTAACTTTTTGAGCTTTATTCGCCTCCCTAACCTCTGCCTCTGAAAAAGGCTCTAGGCTTATCTGTAGGTCTTCTTGTGCCTCATGTTTATCAGCAAGAACAGGTGAGTCTGGGCAGTTTAGTAATTCCTAGAAGTGTTCTTTCCACCTTCCTAATTTTTCTTTCTCGTCTGTAATCATTTTCCCACTCTTTGTTTTTGATGGCACATTTTGGCGCGATACCATATTTCCTTTCAGTTTCTTAGTTATGTTGTACAATGTTTTGATGTCCTGCTTATTTGCTGCGTCCTCTGCTTCTGTTACTAGTTTTTTAGTATACGAAAGTATATCTGCTTCTGCTCCTGCTTTAATCTCATTGTTCTTTAGTGCATATTCTTTAGAAAATTGTCCTTTCAATCTGGCTGATTTTACATCTAACATGTGTCTTTTAATATCTTTCTGTTGTGGTATTTTCTCCCACGTCGATCGGGAAATCCACTCCTCTTTCTTTGACCGCCTATATCCGAATATTTTTTTCCCTGCTAATTTGACTGCTTCATATATTTATCGATTACTATTTCTGTTTCTTCTTGTAAAATGCTGAATCTGTTTTTGAATTCTATCTTGAATTGCTGTATGATATGTGTGTCCTGCAATTTTCCTACATCATATTGCTGCGGTTTCTGTTCTCCTATTTTAACTTTCCTTAGTTTTAACCTGATTTTTCCAATAAGTAAATGATGGTCACCCCCTATATCTGCTGATCTATGTACTCTGACGTCTTGCAGGGAATGCCTCCATTTTCCATTTATAAGAATATGGTCAATTTGGTTTTCTGCGTGTCTATCTGGAGATCTCCATGTAACCTTATAAATTGTTTTATGAGGGAAAAGTGTTCCTCAAACTATTAGATTGGCTGAAGTCTCTCTTTGTTGTTGGTCATTTTCCCTGTTCCATGTTTTCCCATTGTTCTCTTCCTCCCTGCGTTGTCCTTTCCTACCTGAGCATTAAAGTCTCCCAGGATTAATAATACATTATGCTTGTGATGACCCTGCTTTGCATGGTCTCCACGATTACATTGAAGCATGGGAAATAAATGTAACTGAATAAACTGACAGCATGTACAAAGGAGCTGAGTGGAGTTTGTGTTTTCAACCCTAGATGTTAAAGTCGGTGTAAACCAAGGTTCATTCCAAGTATCAACTCGTTTCGGATCAAACCAAGAATCATTTCAAGGTAGTTGAAAGTGTAGCTTCAGGTCTAAGCTTTGACTCATTTCAAGTCAAGCCAAGGTTCATTTCAATGCTTTAGGATGTCTTCTACTACCGTTTTGCAGACTGTCGTAAAAGCTGTCTTTTGTTTCCTCTTCTGCATCCTCTGTTGGTGTTTAACAGACCAAAATCACGCTAGATCATGCTCAAATAAAATTAAAAACAGGACATTACAATATTGATGTGTATATCAACATTACAGAACTACCATTACATTATATATATATATATATATATATATATATATATATATATATATATATATATATATATATATATATATATATATATATATATAGTATATACAGTCAGTAGTTGAGAGGACTGGAAAATCATGGCTAAATTTGAAGGTATGTAGGCCAGAGTGCTGGAGAAGGGAAAATTGTCGGATCCTTTCCCTAAATCAAATGATGTAAAGCAGGGATGTGTGCTCGCACCAGCCTTGTTCAGAATGACATTTGCTGCAATGTTTGTCAATGCCTCTGAGGATGACGATCTAGAAATTTCTTTACATTACCATACACGTGACAGTTTTTTTAATCTGAGGAGGCTTCGAGCTAAAACAAAAACTAAAACAACTGACTGACTGACTTTCTACCCCACCAGGACATCACACAAGCGATAAAAACCCGATGACACAATGTGCCGCCATGCGGGCGAGGATCACCGTGGAGAGGTCCCAGAAACCGCGTTCAGCCTTTGAGCCATATTTATGGCCAGGCTATATTGCGGCCCCTGGCAAGAGCCAGAGTAGGGCTTCAAATAACGAAAAATGTCGTCCTAAAAAAGACAAGTATTAATGACAACCACGACTAAAACAATACAATTATGGACCTTTTATTTGCTGACGACTGCGCTCTAAACGCCAGCTTTGAGGCCAGTATGCAGCACATAATCAACAGATTTTCTGAAGCCTGTACCAACTCTGGGCTAACTATCCTTTAAAAAAAGTAAAAGACCCTTTTCCACGTTTTTAGGCATATAGGGCTAGACCTATATTTTTATAGACCAATCGGCACACGATGATTGATGTGGTCAGCATCAGGCCACGGGCTAACTATCAACACTGATAAAACTAGTTATCCATCAACCAGCTCCCAGACAAAATCTCGGTGATCCCACGATCACCGAAAATGATCAAAAGCTAAATGTAGTTGACAGATACACTTATCTTGGCAGTACTATATCAGAGCGTCAATGTTGACGATTAGATCAATGTTAGAATCTCACAGGCCAGCTGCAGTTTCGGCAGACTTTATACCAGTGTCTGGAACAGAAGAAGTATCTCCCTGTTGACCAAGCTCAAGGTTTACAAGGCTGTAATTCTTCCAGTACTGCTCTACGCTTGCGACACGTGTATCAGCGCCATTCTAACAAGTTAAATCAGTTTCATATAACTTGTCTCAGAACGCTGCTCAAAATCAAATGGCAAGATAAGATCCTAAATACTGTGGTTCTTGATAGGGCAAACCTGCCTAGCATCCACACAATACTGAGGAATTATAAGCTGCGCTGTGCTGGTCACCTAGCTCGCATGCCAGTCTATCGCCTTCCAAAAAGAGTATTTTATGGTGAGCTTCAGCAAGGGAAGAGGTCCCAGGGAGGACAGAACAAGCACTATAAAGACACTCTCAAAACTGCTCTTAATTCTTTTGGCATCAACACAGCGACGTGGAAGGCTACTGCACAAGACCGTTCTGGGAGGCGTACATCTTTCAGGCATGGTGCGTCAGCCTGCCAGGCAGCGGAGGTTGCACAGGCAGAGAAATGGAGGCAGACTAAAAAGAAGCGTACGGCTAATAACACACTTACTGAGGCTTCCATTTGTTGTCCACATTGCTCCATGGATATATATATATATATATATATATATATATATATATATATATATATATATATTTACACACAAACACACACACTAACACAGTAATTGCATTGTTCCTTTCAAAACAGTTTGTTAAGTCAGTCTTTTTATACTATCTCTCTCTCTCTCTTTTTCTCTGTGTTTGTGTGTGTCGGCCATTGCCCTCGCTTTGAAGAGTATTTGGTTTACCGAGCTGGTTTTAATTTGTTATGAACAAATTGGCTCTGGACTGGTCATGTAGTTAACAATATCGCACTAGCCGTCTTTATGTTTCTCACATTTCTTGCTAAACATTTCAGGGGGAGTCAATTAATAATAAACCAGCCATCTCTCTATTTCTATCTCTCTGACTCTCTTTCTCTATCTCTCTTTCTCTCTTCACGGGAGTATGGGCGGGAGGGACAGGGGAAGGGGGGGGGGGTAGGGAGGGGTGTCGTGTCATATTTGGAGAAAAGAGGTTTAGGAGAACATTATAATTACTAGTTAGATTTGTTGTAATAGATGAGACGCTGACTGACTGGGGATTTGGAGGGAAGGGGGGTGGGTCTGTATGAAGTAATATAATCAAATTTAAAGATACAGATTAATAATCGACAGCCGTGAAAAAGATAAGGCTAGGATCATGTTACGCCGTGTGGTATATTTTGAATATGAAAATACGATGTAAGTCTTCGAAACATTTTTTTTTAAATCCAATATCAAACTCTAAAATTAGATGTCAAATGGTGAAATTTATTTTTCTTCTTGTGATCTTCTTCTTTGATTTACACCGACAGACGAGTTTGGTGATAAAGTTGACCGTCCTTTCCAGGTTCTCTTCAGTTCCATCACCGCCTTCTCAATAGAGGAGGCCGTGGTTCCATACAGCTTTGAAAACTGTATTGACCTGATGAGTGGAGTTGCGCTCCTTGTTGCTACTAGTTACGTGCTATCAACAATCAGGGGCTGAAATTAGCTGCTCCTGTTATTTACGTTTTGATCTGACAGAATAGGATGGCAACATCACAAGAGGTGAGATGGCGTATTTTAAAATACACTTTTGACTAGTTTTGCTAAACAATACACCCACTTCTGTTAGTTTGTGGGAAATTCAATTAATTTCAACCCTCGGTTTAGCGTCGTAACGAATTTTTTTTTTTTTTTTAAATTGGTGACTGACCTGTAAATTCTACCTGCTGGTTATGTAACTTACTTGGAGAATATGAAACCATACCCACAATCCCTAAGCCACAGATTTAGACAATCTTAGCGTTCACTTTTATTGTATCGCATTATATAAATAACATAAGAATTTAAAACAATTTCAGAAAGTTTGTTCTGGAAGTGTCAACGAGAGAACCTCACAGTTCTATCGTACGAAGGAATTGCCAGAGAGATTTGAGAATCCAAGTAAGTATACTTGTGCAGCCAGCATGTATAGCTTAGGCGTTAAAAACGCGCTTTATAATTCCAAGATACCTGGTTCTATTCTGCTGCAGGCAATCTGACAGCAGACTGCCTTGTGTTGTTTTCAATAACGGCATCGAGAGCCAATCATTGGGAAAGCAATGACAAATTACTGAATGTAAAATTGTCTTTAAGCAAATCCAAACAGCCAACAAATGCTGGGAGTGGCTTCTGGGGCGTTCTGTAAATATTACCCAACTAATATTATTATTAAGCCTAAATGGCATATCATATCTCTGGCTATAATAGATCCCAAGCACCAAATCTCTGGCTATAATGGATCCCCAGCACTAAATCTCTGGCTATAATGGATCCCCTGGGAAAGATATAAAACTGAACGAAAAGTATATCAGCCAAGCACTTCAACTTACAAAAGTGAAAATGTGCTCCCAGCGACCTGAAATCAATATCTCAGAGCGATGATACACACTGATATATAGCTCTACACAGTTTAATTACTGAATAAAATTCAGATTGACCTATGATGGAAATTTAAATCTAACAATAGACATACTACAACCATGAAATCAATTAAGTCTACTGTTGCTTGATCGCCTGAACCCACAATGCTATGACCATGTGCGTGCAGTCGCCGCTGGGTGAGAGCTCCTGTCCCTGGGCAACCAGCACAATCAGAATTCAAAAAGCCACATGATTGTTTTCCGGATCTTCTGTCTTTCTATAGACACCATGGCTCCCTGGGCTGCCAGATTTGTGTTCACTTGCATCCTCACCAAACCAAATTTATAAAGAATTTTGACATCCTGCCACATTTGTGATAATGTTGTTTGTGGTAGGGTTGATTTTTATGATGGTAGTGATAGTTTTATTTGTGGTAGTGGTGTTTTTTGGGATGATAGTGATAGTGTTGTTTGTGGTAGTGGTGATTTTTGTGATGGTAGTGAGTGTTGTTTGTGGTAGTGGTGATTTTTGTGGTGGTAGTGAGTGTTGTTTGTGGTAGTGGTGATTTTTGTGCTGGTAGTGAGTGTTGTTTGTGGTAGTGGTGATTTTTGTGCTGGTAGTGATAGTGTTGTTTGTGGTAGTGGTGATTTTTGTGATGATAGTGATAGTGTTGTTTGTGGTAGTGGTGATTTTTGTGCTGGTAGTGAGTGTTGTTTGTGGTAGTGGTGATTTTTGTGATGATAGTGATAATGTTGTTTGTGGTAGTGGTGATTTTTGTGCTGGTAGTGAGTGTTGTTTGTGGTAGTGGTGATTTTTGTGATGATAGTGATAGTGTTGTTTGTGGTAGTGGTGATTTTTGTGATGGTAATAGCTATAATGTTTAGGGTGGTAATGTTTTTGATGATAGTGAAGATTTCTGTAATGATAGTGAATGGTCTTTGTGGTAGTAATGATTTCTGTGATGGTACTTATAGTGCTTTTATGATAGTGGTGATTTTTATGATGATAGTGGTAGTGTTGTTTGTGTTAGTGTTGATTTTTGTGATGGTATCCTACAGTTCCTAAATATTTTTGTCATCACCATGAGCTGTGAGTCGCATGACTCCTCATAGCACACTTTAACACTGTTGTCTGAAAAGATGAACAGCTGTCATCAAACAGTGATAAAGTTGTTTGTGGTAGTGGTGATGACTGTGATAGTGATAGTGATGGCTATGGATGAAAAGGTGGTATTTGTGGTGATGATGTGTGTGATAACTGTGATGGTGATTGTGATGGCTATAGATGAAAAGGTGGTGTTTGTGGTGGTGATGTGTGTGATAACCGTGATGGTGGTTGTGATGGCTATAGATGAAAAGGTGGTGTTTGTGGTGGTGATGTGTGTGATAACCGTGATGGTGTTAGTAATGACTGTGATGTAGATGGTATTACTTAAGGTTGAAACTATGGTGGTGTTAATGTTTGTGATGGTAGTTTAGTGGTAATTGTGATAAGCATGACAGTGATGTTTGTGGTAGTGGTGATGATTGTGGTGGTGATGGTTGCAATGGAGGCAGTGATGTTTGTTTATGAAGCTTGTGGTGATGGTGATAATGTTGATAATAATGGTGAAATGATTTATAAAGTAAATGATTTTCATGTGCATGTGTTTTTTTTTTTTAATTTTTATTTTTGGTAGGTTTATTTCGGGGCTATGATAGAAAACCTCAACACCCCATGTACACCACAGAATCATCCAAATATGGCTCCAGAGCTCCGACAGTACACACGGTTCCTCTCTGTTTTCATGCCACATCCCAGAAGTTTTCTCAGGTATTCATTTTACAATCTGGCAAAATTCAACTGTTTTAACTCTTCCAAACCTAGGCAGTGGTTATTTGAACCTTGCATTACCAAGTGGCATATGATTTGCTCTTTCTCACGAATGGCAACCATAGAGTAATGTGTTGTTTTACTTTTATATTTGGTCAGAGAATAATGATAACTCTAACTCCTTGGGAGGATTTGTAGAAACAAACCCTTACTTTAATCAATTAGAGAAAACTGAGAAATCTGGCTCCTCTAGAGGATCTGCAGAAATAACCCTTACTTCATACATTTAGTCAGAGATAACTGAGAAATACAGCTCTCTTATGTCATGCTTGTTAGAAAGACAGTGGGTTCATTCTTGTTCTCCCCACAATGAGGTCCAGGAACCTACATAGAGAGCTCTGAACTTATCAGTAATATTTTTCTCCTTTATCTATTTTCACCCTCAGTGCAACATGGTCCTTAGCATCCTGTCTCCATAAATCCACCTCAATAACTATCATTCATGTCTCACTAGCAGTCATCTTTTAATCACAGTAGAGGTAAACCATGCCATCTTCTATCCATCTGTAATTCGCCATGACTGAGCACTGAGAAAACTGTTGTGATACCTGCTTTTTCCAATACCTCAGTTTTTGTGATCTTGCCTTGCCACTTAATATCAAGTATTCTTCTTCTTCTTCGCATTCACCAGCTGTACACTCTGGCGGAAAGTTCTGGTTGCTCGTCCACTACTGAACTGCAGTCCTGCTCTAGAACCTTAGTGTTGCGTGTGCATCAGTTTTACAGATCTCATTCTCTTGAATACAGACTGTTGGTTCCTTGCCTCTCCGGCAGATGCACTCCGACTTCAAAGGAAGCTCCCCAACTATTTGACTCTTACGACATGCTTTTGGGGAGGCAGTGTGTATATTATTTTTTTCCTTACAATGGAGCCCCGGAACCCACACGGGGGAATATCAAGTATTCTTCTTAAACATACCATGTCAAATCTATTTAGCCATTTCTAACCTACAACTACACAAGAAACGAGAAGAGAGAAATGTGCAGATTTTGCAGGATAAGAGGCAAGAGCAGAAAGACCCCATTTGTCAGTACAATATCAACATCAAACTGCTTGCCAGTTCACATGTGCGATTATGTGGCTTTGCATCTTGTCAACACCAGCAGCATGTAGCAGTTCATGTGTTGATATTTTTCTATGCCAGTTATGTCAGTACAATGAAAAACATTTGGGGGCTTAAAGGTCTTGAGGTATAGTGTCCACCTCGACTGCTGGAGGTCCCAGGTTCAAGCACCGGTGGAGGCTGGGATTTTTTCACGTGGACTTTTAGTAATTTTCCCTGTTCTCTGGGTATGCGTTAGACACCTGTGTGTATTCTTACGCGCATTAAAAAAAATACCTTGGCAGTTGGAAATAGAAAAGAGTAGCCTAACAGCCTGGGCAAAATTTGAGTTAAAAAGTATTTTAGGATCCTTGCTGGTGCAATTGAGTTCCTGCACTGCGCTGAGATTCTTCAGACTCAGGCTTGAGTTAGAAGTAGAACGCAGCACTTATAGGTTACACCCGTGTGCCACAATGTTGATCCGTTGAATAAACATAAAAGAAATATATCTGTCTCTCTTTTGGAGCATAAAGAAGTTTGACACTCGTGACCATGAATAGAGTAGCAAGGCAGTTTAAAAAAATGTGTGATGAACTTCACAATGGACATTAGCTGCAGTGAATATATAATATATCCACTGCCGTCTTTATAATTTGCAATCATTAACTGATGCCTGCACAGAATGGAGGGAATTAAATGGTATGAGCTTTGGGAGAGAACTAAACAAGTTTCAGTGGACCAAGAGGTGAAGAAAAGACACTGGTGTTGGATAGGACACACGCTGAGAAAACCTGAGAACAGTACAACTAGAATGTTTTTGCACTGAACCCACAGGTGCCTAGAAATAAAGGAAGACCAAAAAATACATGGAGATGAGAGCCAGAGAGTGACATTAAAAAGATGGGGAGGACATGGAGAGAGATGCATTCAATAGCGAAGAATAGAATGACTTGGCATGAGTTAGTTGAGGATCTATGCCCCATTAGGGGGATAGAATGCTGAAGGAGAAGAAGACTACCGTCTTTGGGAAATTATGCGATAAGGCCCTAATCTCTTCCAAGATACAATTCTTATTGCTGTGGAAATCGAACTGAGTAATCACAAATTGTGAATCTCATTCACTTTCCTCTGAGCCACACAGAGAGGATGTAACAAGGTGAGCAAGTAAGTTAAGGACACTTTACACAGCACTGTGGTGCATCAGGCACATGAGGCCTAACCCATATTTTTATATAGACTAATTGGCACTTGATGGGTGATGTGGTCAACATTGCCTTGGCTGCCTTTACCTCCCTGGTCTTCACAAGGTCTTTTACCTAGTACACATTTTAGGCTTGACTGACCTGTGAGCCGAGGTCAGTTTGTAAAAATCTGCCTCGGTGAAGAACCGAACAAGACATGTGGGCCAGAGGTCAAGCTTCTAGCCACATAGTGCATTTGTAATCGTAAATACAAATTTAATTTTTAAATTTTTAATTTTTAGGAACTTGGAAGAAGTGGGATGCCTCGCAACTACTCGCTGAATACTTCAATGGACAAACATTACATCTGAATTCCCCTAAATCTTTTTGTTTGTTTTTGTTTTCATCTGAATTCTCTCAAATCTTTTTGTTTTACTATGTCTACATATTGTTGGCTCTATGCCAAAGTCACCTAAATGATAAATACTTGTTTCAAGAAAATAGTTTATGAACATTGCTATCTCTCTGGGGACAAAAATCTGATTGAAAACTGCAGCAGTGTGAAAAGAAATGTTTGATTTTGACCTGTTTAGAGTAGGAATTCACCGGTGTGTCTTTGGTATAGTGTAAAGTAATAGCCCTGAAAATTCATGTAAGTTAAAATGCCACACGATTGCATTAGGCGACGTTTGCACAGTGCCAATGATATTAAACATAGAGCTGCTCAAAACAAAAATTCTTTAGGTCAAGGGAAAATGTAGTTGAATTAAGACAACAGTGAAACTTAGGTCAAATCTGAAGACTGTGTTTCAATTTCATCAAAATGTATGTTAGGTTAGTTGCATATTCTTTACAGGACGTTGCAGAACCAACCCCAACAGCCCCTGACTGTTGTGTGATTTTTCTAGGCAGATTTACGTCCAGTAGTTTGCCATTGCTTTCTGGACAGTCGGCTTTCTTGATACCACTGTCGAAACCAACGTAAGGCGCATGGCCCGCAGCTGGGATCGAACCCGGCATCCCGGCATTATGAAGTGATTCAATATGAATGTAATTTATACAGTAAACAGATTGGGAACCCCTGAGGCCACAGAAACAGTATATATAATAAACCAGACATGTACTGATCGGCATTCATAGAAAGAATTAGTAGTGTGTCTTTATATCTTTCTATGAGTGCCAAACAATGCAAGATTTTGTGTTTGTTATATGTACATGTAAATTAACCTATTATGTACATTTAAAGTTTGGCTCAAAAGTAAAGTTTTTATTTGTCTGTCTCTTTTGAGTCTTGTTATTTGTTAAAACAAATATATGAGACATAATGTTCTTAGCAGAGGACCTGTTTCATACCTCTGGCAGATAGTAAGTAAAGTAAAAAAGTAAAGATCCCTTTTCACGCCTTTCGGCGCATCGGGCATATGGGCAGAGCGTCCCATATTTTTACAGACCATCAGCACTCTGTGGGTAATGTGGTCAGCATTACGCCGGCTGTCTTTACTTTCCCAGGACAGCCCTTCCTGGTACCCATTTTAGGCTGGGTCGACCTGCGACGTCCCATACCACTACAAAAATCCACGCAGCCTGCAGTGGGTTTCGATCGCGGTATGCTGGCTCACGAGTCGGACTCGCAACGCCTTACCCACGGACGCCGCTGGCAGATAGTGCTAGATTTATATTTTTTAAATTAAACAATGGTCAGCATTACCTGACTGCCTTTATTTCCCTGAACATTACCTGGCACACATTTTTAAGCTGGGTTGCATGAGAGCCAAGATAAGTTTTGAAGAAAATGATGTAGATTTGCACCAAAGACCTTTGGATTGCCAGGAAAGCGCCTGGCAACTTCACAACCCCCCATACATTTTTTTTGAAGTCCAAGGGAAAAAAAAGGTATTTGATTTGAACCATATGATATCCTTTATCTGCCTTTTATCATTGAGTGTACCCTAAATTATTAGAGGATGAAATACAAGGAGGAGGATAAGTAGAAGAGTTTAAATAAGCTGTATGTGTGTAGTGAGAGTCCAACTCTTCTTGGACTCTCACTGTGGAAATGGAAAGGAAGATTCAAGCTTTAGAATGTAAATGCTATAGACACATTTTACAAATTAGTTATTTAGAACACATAACTAATAAATATGTCACAGACAAAATATACAAATTTGCAGGACATCAGGAGCCTCTCTTGGCAGTAATGAAATGTCGCAAGCTAGCTTGGTTTGGGCACCAAGTGGGACATCATTCGATTGCAAAGACTGTGCTTCAAAGGGAAGTCGAAGAAGAGGAGGGCAAAGAAGAATCTGGAATGACAACATCAAGAAATGGACAGGACTAAGTTATCATACACTTATTCATCAAGGGAAGACAGAGAAAGATGTGGGTTTTATGTGCTAGTGCTTCCATCGATACACCTCCATGACCCTAACGGGCCATGGGTTATGTTATTTGTCTGTGGTATATTTGTTTGTATCCTTGAGTGATTGAGAATTAAAGGTTAGAGGTGGGGAATGCATACTACTGTTGCTGAGTCAACAAATGCTGATAGATGAATGACCCATGTGTGCGAACTGTGGTCCCTCATACACTGGGGCATCAGCTGCCCTATGTTCAGACTGAGATATAGGTTCTTCTTCTTAGTCCATGCCGTGCAGCGTTGGTAGTCATGTCTTTATCCACAACTTTCTGTCTATATGCCCCAAAGTTCAAATCCACACTGAGTCAGCTCCCAGTTCTGACATAGATAACCTACCATGCCATGATGTCAAACTGTCTAGCATCTTTTCTTTTGGTCTCTCTCTCTGCCTCTTTTCCCTTTCAACTTTCCAATCTACGTACTCCAGTTTTCTCCTTCTCATGACATGACTAAAGAATGCAGATTGTCTCCTCCTGATGTGGGCAATTAGTTCTCTTCATAAGTCAGTTTCTCTCAAGACATAGTAATTATTCTTTTTATCTGTCCAGGGTTTTCTCATCATTCATCTATGAAACCACCTCTTCACCGCTTCCAAATAACATTTCACTGCCAAATTGTTCATGATTCATGTCCGTATGTTAGGGAAGGATGTATAAAGCTCTGAGAATTCTCTTTCCTATCTCAGTTGACAAAGAAAGATTGCACAGAATATTCTTAATTTTGTAAAATGTTGCCTTTGCTTGAAATATGGGGACTTCTTATTTGTGTAATTCTTGCCATGTGCTCTTGTTCATCATGTCTGGCCAGAACATTTTATTGTTGCTTATTGTCACTCTTTGTTTACTTGATACAAATGTTAGGTTGTAGAGCTGCTAAAGCACATGTGGTGATGCACTTTGACCAGAGCTCATGCTGGTTGAGACCTACCTACACCTCTCCGCTGTCCTCCTAGAAATAGTTTCCCAACCAGGAGCCTGGCCAACGTAAGACAGGACTGATATTTGGAAGCTGGAGTGCACCTGCCTTAGAGGTGAGGAATCAACAGTCTGCACACAAATAAGCCAGCTTTGTAAAATGGATGTATATGCAAAACTG